>SCLG01000004.1:190749-201450 GCA_004367875.1 Oikopleura albicans
GCACCGGCGCATCGGAGTTAACTCGCCTGTAACTATTGAATTTTGACTCGTTTTAGAAATGAAATAATCGATCTATAGTATCCACTTGTCGCAAGCATTACCACTGATTATATACATGTACGGGATAATTTTCACCCTTTCATATTAGGTACTCAAAATAGAGAGTTTTATCATTTGCTTACAAGTCCGAATACGTTGTATTTAGAATACCCTGGCTTACATACCGTATGACAGCGTTCAGACTGCAACGGTGACGTCATAATAGCGTTACAAATCATAAGAAAATTGCTCAAAGAATCAGTTAGAATCAGTTGAACACCAGTTATACAATTGGTGTGGTAACGATTTGAGACATTACAAGTTGACAGTTTGGAACGAAGTGATACTTTTTGGGAGCTTTTTGGGAAAAAATCGGCATTAATAGGCAAAAAAATGGGCAAACGTGACGTACCGAAGTGACAGTTTGGAACGAGTTGACAGTTTTTGGCAAAAAAATCGGAAATGAAAGTGTCAACTCGTTACCACGCCAACTGTATTAACACTTTTTGAACCGAAATCAATCGCGATTTTCAATTATTGTAATAACCACCCTACCCTATTATCTTAACATTTTTAAAACGACACAGTTGTTAAGATAACTGGTTAGATGATGTTAAAAGCTCGGAGGTCTGATTCGTGATCGAATTGTGAGCACCCTAGCTGGTACTTATTGCTATTTTTTTCCGAACTGTTGACTTGGCAATGCAAAGTTGGCATGGCAAATGAGCTTATCTGGGGATTTAGCAGCGGTTCATTACGGGTCAAGCACATTTCACTTAGTCACGGTTAACATCATAGTCAAGTTTTTTTTTCGATTTGGGCTGTTATCCCTCAAAGTCCTACGAAACTAACAAGATTCACTTGTAATAACAAAATGTCCCCGATACGCCAAATAATTCGCACAAAAAATGTCATGCATTGACCCGTGTAATCTATTTTTGTGAACCAAATTTATCAAATCAAATTCCGAAATCATATTGAACACGTAAAAATGGTAAGCTCAAAATCAAAACTTTTTTTCTGGATACAAGGGGTATCAGTGATATTAAGGTATGGTTTAATTATTTAAAATTACTTAAATGTCAAAATTTTTGCTCAAAACATCACCATTGACGGTGAAGTTTTTGAAAAAATAACATCTCAAAAAGACGAAGCTCTCAAGTCACAACCATTATCAACACAGGCGCCCATCGCACCAAAAGTTCCAACTGCAAAGACACTTTTCTTGGACGCTGTGAAAATTAATTTACAAGAAAGAGTTTTACTAAAGCAAGGGATTGTCAACACCACTCTAGAATGTAGAGTTTAAATTGCGTATTTAGAACTGGATGATTATAAACAGGGGTTGGTGGCACCAACTTGGTGCGGATGGGGCGGCTGAAATTCAGAAAAGGTAAAACATACCCCTGCAGGGCCCTGGATTTATTACAAATTTCCGAAAAAAACAAACAGTTGAATATAACAGCAGATCGCGTTTTAAGGACGGGTCTGTATCGTTGTGTACAAATAAAACCCGCTAGGTATTCCAACGGGGGCGTTATGAATAGTCCTTACCAAACTTCATTTTTTCATTTTTGCTCCGTTGGGCCAAAATGTAATAGTCCTTACCCGCTCGCAGCTCAAGGCAACACGCCTAGACCTGCCATGTGTATCCGAGGCGCCAATGAGTCATTTTTTTTTCTATTTAGATAATAGTGTGGTATATTTTTTTATACCGAGATAATCTGGATATTTTTTCCCAAGGAAAATAGCCTTATTCTAAATATTTTTAAGATTATTGAATGCCTACTAAATGTTAACAGTTAGCATACTGTCTATTAGCTTTCTCTAGACACCTGATAAATTTTACAGTAAAGTCTTTATTTATTGTCTGAACGAAAGTACATTGCATTATGTAGGTTAGTCCGTGCATTTTTTTCTGTACAAATTTTATCGGGAAAATATATTTCAACTTTGAGACACATTTTTTTATTCAATTTTTTGTAAAAGAAAAATTAATTTTTAGATTTTTAAGCGCCTTTTTTGTGTTTGGTGCGCGATCTGAGCCCGCTTAAACTTTAAATTGAGACGTTATTTTTTTCTGTATCGTATTTTTCACATGATAACGAATACGTCAATATATTTTTTGAGTTTTTTTCGTTAAAAAATTAATTTTTAGATCTTTGCGTTCCTATACATTTTTTTTTGCGTTTGGTGCACGATCTGAGCCCGCTTAAACTTGCAGACCATAATGTTTCTTACATCATGTTTTTCAGGTCATAACGAGTTCGTAGGTATATTTTTTTATATTTTTTGTAAAAAAAAATATTTTTGGAATTTGGGCGTTTGAACATTTTTTTGTGTTTGGTGCACGATATGAGCCCCCTTAAACTTTCAGACCTTAATTTTTCTTGTATCGTGTTTTTTAGGTCATAACGAGTTCCTAGGTATATTTTTTTTTAATTTTTTGTAAAAAAAAATATTTTTGGACTTTTGGGCGTTTGAACATTTTTTTGTGTTTGGTGCACGATATGAGCCCGCTTAAACTTTCAGACCTTAATTTTTCTTGCATCGTGTTTTTCAGGTCATAACGAGTTCGTATGTATATTTTTTTTAAATTTTTTGTAAAAAAAAATATTTTTTGACTTTTGGGCTTTGAACGTTTTTTTGTATTTGGTGCACTATCTGAGCCCGCTTAAACTTTCAGATCATAATTTTTCTTGCATCGTGTTTTTCAGGTCGTAAAGAAATATATTTTTGGAGGTTTGGGCGTTTTGAGGAGGGTGCACAATTGGATGGTCGGGACTGTATTAAATTTATATCTCTAATCACACGGTGAGATTCTCACCTAGGGTTTTCCAATCATCGGGAACATACGTAACGACTTTTTTTCTCTGCCAGGGAAAATCTCTATCAGAAATGTCTTTAATTTAAAATTTACAAATTTTCTATTAAAAATTAGGCATCCGTCAAAAATAGCCAAAAAATGACTGAAAAAGTAGGATTTTGTATTTTATTTTCTGCAATGGTATCAATATCGACCACATGTTCAAATTTAGCCACATGTTGTTGATTGCAATCGGCCGACTTATCAAAAAAATTTTTTTAATTAATCGAGTTAAAGGCCGCTTTGATTCCNTGACAAGAAAAACGGACAGACTAATAAGTACAATCAAACAACAGCTCGTAAGCTGTACATGTACCGGTAAATTTCTCACATACGCGTTTTGATGGCATTCAAATAATAATAATAAACTGTTGACTTTCACTTTTGTTGAATCATTAATTTTCCCTAAATCTTTCCAAGACGGGCATCAACGTGAAGGGTTATCTTGATAAGTACCAAGTCGAAACAGCTCCGGATCACTAGTCATTGACTCCACAATCTTTATCTAGCCAGGTATGTCCGCGTTTTTATCAATTTTAGCCTCTCCTCATCTGAAATTGTCGTGGTGGACCTACCGTCAAGTCCATCATAAGTTGTGATAAGAAACCACACAATGTTTGACTCAAAACGCCAGGAAAGGAACACAAACGGCAAACTTTAATAACCTGAACTATTAGAAAATCAATGAGTGAAGTTAAGGCGGACATTTTTCGGCACCAATTTAGACATTAAATAAAATAAGGGAACCGAAAATTATCATTCGTGTTTTATTCAATTTGAGCTAGTACAGTAGAGTCTACGGGTTGGTACAAAAACGCGTTCGACCACCTATCATTCAGAAAATCTATAGAAACCACACGCAAATGGACTGAAAAACTGGCTACCATCCTTGAATTTTCATCCAAAAAGTTAAAAAAAAAACAGTTCCTATAATTTTATGCGGTCCCATTAGTATTTTTAATGCTTTAATTATTTTACTAATAGTAATTACAATTACTTAATAGTAATACTTGTAGAAAACGAATAAGCCATAACCACACATTTTCCCAAAAAAGTAATTTGGCCTTAAATCAAGTTTATCACGTGACAGGGTTAACTTGAGCCAAAACTTAATTAGCCCACTACAATCCATTTTTTAGTTTTACGTCGAATGGCTTAATTACTTTTTTTGGGAACAGTTTTGTGGTTATGGCTTTTTTTCTCTTACTTACGGAGGATATATAGTAATTACAAGCAGCGCGATGAGTTGTTTGCATGGCTAAAGGACGCCAGCCAATAGGAGACGCCTATAAAAAAGCATGAGCCAATAGGCGCGCTTGTAATTCAGTTACAGACGCTCCGCGCCTACGACGCTGGCATCTGTAACTGCTTATTACATTACTAATACTAAAAATAACGTTAAACCATAATTTTTGTAAAATCAGTGCGGGATATTTAGCAAAATCTGGGATTAAAAAAAGTCACTTAACATCTTGCTTATGTATTAACAATAAAAGCGTCTTGTGCTAAAGCAATCAGGCACAACTTCTACAACAAAAACTATTACCTAATAGCCGTTTAAAAACATTTTCGTTTTTTGTCTGTTTTTTTTCTTGGCGCGATACAATGGGGGTACATGTTAAGCAATTCTATTCGTACGTAAAGTAGTCCTGATTCAATGCGGCCCCCTTCTTGGTGCTTTCGTATTATTCGCGTCTCAAAAAAGCAAACAATGAAAAACGAAGACAAAAACTGAACAGGACACGTCCAAAGACATTTTACCCACAATAGATTAAATACATTTTTAAAGTAATTTTTTTTTCGCAACCCGGCAAATTGAGAAGAAAGATTTTAGAGACAAAAACGGCGTGGTATTTCAGACAAAATGCGTTAAATGCGCATGGAAATTCACATCAAGCTGAATTTAAAAATTTAAAAACGGAGTTGTTACAGTTAATGCTATAAAATGATTGACTATTTTTCTATGTTACACTATGTATCACTTGTTGTAAGTACAGTTGTTAATCAAAGTAGCCATTTAGTCAAAGAGATGTAAAAGAGTTGTAAAGTAACAGTTACGATGCTAAAATATTGGAAGAAAAAGCCTTGTTTTTTCGTATCACTTATCTTCATACCGCAGTGATTTTCAAACGCGAAAAAATAAATAATGTTACCACTTTTTGGTAACGTTGCTTGACAGCGCGTCTGAGTCCTATCTGGCCTGTCATTGGTCCTTTTTTGAGCACGGTCGGCCAATCACAGATAGGACAAATTTTTCAAAGAAAAATATGCATTTCCGCTAAAATTTTTTTTCGCGTTCTAAAATCAGGACTATATTCTATGGAAAATCTTGTTTAAAACCTATTCTTAAATGTTTAAATTTTTTTCCAAAATCGATTTATATGACCATAAAACAATGAAAAATTAGGGGTAAAAATTCGTGCTTTAAAGAGGTAAATCACTCGAAGGGTAACTCACCCTTGTATATCACTCGAACGTTCAATTTTCGTAGATTCTACGTTAATTTTTTTAACATGCTAGACCACTAAAAATTTTTTTATTAGTAATGACACGAAAGAAATTAATGTTTGAGGTAAATTGTTTTTGAGATTTTTTTTTTAACCTAAATGTATGCTTTATATTTTTGTAGAAAACCGAGTTTTGAACAACATTTCGTAAATGAGAATCACCTCGCTTAATTGAGTAGCTTTGCACTTTTTGAGTTCGAACTCTTAAACATTAAATGCGATTTTTACGCGCATTATACAAGTTTTTAAGAATTCATTACTCTAATTTACGTGATTACGCAAGTAAAAAAAGTATATTATCCGCACAAAATTGAAATTTACCTTTTTATTTCACATGTAAAGTCCTAATGATTTATTTGCAAAACTTTTCGTATCGTGTCTATTTATTTACCCAAATGGTTCACGTCAGAACGTTCTTTTATGTTTTGTGTTTTATGTACAGTTCCTTCAACTGCATTTCAGCTTTTTCGTCAAAAATAGACTGAAATGTTTCAGAGATTTGAAGAAACAAATACTATAAGAGCTTTCTGAGTAAATCACATCTTCAAGTAGGTTGAATCGGTCAAATTAAATTTAAAAATTGTCCACTTATTTCAGTACGTAAAGTATTTACGTACTTAAAAGTGTATTATGTAACATATTTTTTTTTGCTGTAAAATATGATGATTTAAGTATGACACATGATTTTCAAACAACATTTTAACATATTTCATACAATTATGATTTTAGAAAACTAAAACGTTTTTTGTAAATTTTGGGCTCAACAATAATCTCATAACCTATTATTTCAACACTAAAAGTGCTCAGTATTACTCTCTTAAAGAGAGAAGGTATATTCTAAGAAGTATCAGCTTATAATTTCAACTTTATCTGTTCTGTTATGTAATTGAAAATAAGGCCTGTGGCGCAGAGGTTAGTAACCAATTATATTAACACTTTAAATAATAAAAGCCACTTAATCAATAGACCACTACATTTTAATTAACACCATTTTAATTTACAATTTTTATTTGAATTAAAACTTAAATTTTAGAGTTAATTCAAATGTTTAGGTGGTGTAGTTTGTTTATATTATTCGTTTTAAGTTATAATAAGTTACATCCATACCGCATAATAAGTCACATAAATTGACAGTTTTACTCATGAATTCGTAAATCAGCTAAATTTTTGCTGATACTTGTAGATCGGAAAAAAACTCGTTTTTGTTTCGCAAATACGGCGACTGTCTGATTGTGGATGAAATTTTATTTTTATTATGCTGACTGCCCAATATAAAAGGATTTTCTACTTAGATGGGATGAGTTAATGATTTTTCCTACATGCTCAAACTCACTTTTAGATTTTTTTTTGTTTTGGAAAACGCCCTTTATAAATTATCCGGTCAGTATCGTAACATGCCACCTGAAGAAAGACGGAAAATGGATTCTCAAGGACACGCCGAGTACACTTGGCACGTAGACCGATAATCGGACATGTTTTTATTAAACTTGATCACGTTTTCAAAACACTTTTTACGCCTTCCTTTAGAACATTTTTTAACGCTCTTCCATCACATAANTCGGGCCCGTTTCCAAAAATCGAATTTTTTATTCCAAAATTCACTACCGTCTGAATGGGTCTCTTTTATTTTGTGACGAAAGGGAAATTCACCGAAATTTTTTCATTTGTGGCCAATGAGAATGCTCAAAAGGCGAATTAACCGTTCGCCGAAAAAGAGACCGATTCAGACGGTGCCGTAGATGTATGTTAAATATTGCGCAGTTATCGGGCATCCTGCAGAGGTTGCGTACGGGTTTTCTATGGTAAAGTACCCTAATAAGCCCATAGCCTATGGGCCATAGGGGATATTTATAATATATAAATAAATGTCATTTTAATACTTTTAGTAACTTTACTTCGATCTAGGTAGTATATTATAAAAATTAGTTCTATCCCGTTTTTTTTTTCGCACAAACATTGGTTCTGAGACTTTAGTTCAAAAAAGATAAAGACAATCGTGGCGGTTTCATTATGAGAAGAAATTTTATTTTTGATGTTTTGTATATTGCCGAGCTGACATACAACATTGTATATTTAGATTATCATAAAATGGGGGACATTAATGTAAAAAGAATTATTTATTTTGCGATTTGATCTTTATTTTATGTTGTTGGTAGCCATGTTTTATCATTTTCTCGAGACCTGTGAGATTTTTCTAGAAAGCGATCTTATAAGAAATCTTATCACGTTTGATCTGTGACAATAACGTTGGGACCCCAAATGGTCGCCAAAATACCCCACTGGCGCTTATCAGAATAACTTCCGGTGAGAGATTTTTTTGAAAAAAATTGTTTTTTGAAAAAAATTGTAGTCAAAGAGTAGTCAAAAAATGTGGTAATGAGAAATTCCAAAAATGTCCCCCCGGGGCCCCCTTTTCGGTCCATTTTTACACTTAGAAAAATTCTAGATCCCGCCACAGACATTTATGGAATTTCTCATTACCACATTTTTGACTACTTTTTCGAGCTCTACAATTTGACCAACAGTTTTTTTTTCAAAAAATTTCTCTCTGATAAGCGCTACTCCTGATTAAATCCCTCATGAAAGGATCAATATAGAAAATCATATGTATCTTTTGTTGATTTGAAGCACTATTTCGAGAGTTCACGAATGGTACGATAAGCTGTGAATCATACGATATTATATGTTTATTAACAGTTAAGAAAAATGGATATATATATAAGTTGTTTAATTAATTACTCGTCGTTCGTTGGTAGTTTCTGAAACAAACTTTGTCGGTCAGAGTAGCCCTTTGTGTTTTAAATCACCTTTTATGTTGACTTACACACTATGCCAGTATATTGACTTGAAGTGCTCTAGTTGTGGTCGAACGCCGAAAAGAGCTGTCATAATGGCATAATCGACTTTATGAAAAGTATTCGTGCGTGGGTCAATATTTAAATGGATTAAATCACGGCCATTGATCGCTCGAATTCCATTTCCGAAAGAGAATTTTTAAACGTTCAAAACATTGTTCGATGCTGGTTTTTGCGTCGGATGAAATCTGTTCGATTTGTTGATCAAAACACAGGGAGAGCATAATATGAAAATGGGTTTTATCCCAACCCGTCACGGCCGACAGGTACTTTTGGCGCTATCGAGTCAAACTAGTCGTGTCTGATGATTACGAGATCACAAATGACGTATTTAGGCACCTTATTAGGTTCTTAGGCATGCTTTTCTACCAAGGTCTGCATCTGACGTGGCAGGTCTTACCCAAGCAAGAAAATACGTATTGTTTACTTTTTTAGTGTATACTTCACGCCCACTATCGTTTACGAGATATCCCATTTGCGCATATAGTGTTGTTTGTAATCTCATTCAATCTTGAGTTGTTTTGAAAAATCAAAATATGATCTTAAGTATGATTTACGTTTGGACGCGTATTTGAGAGAAAAGTCCAAAAGTTTGTCTGCATTGAAAAAATCTAGTAGTTTTTGTTTTCTTAAATTTTGAGTTTAATATAATATTAACTCCCAGGGGGGAGTGCGTGTAAATAGACACGCAACGTGTTTTGTCGTCGATTTAAGGCATATGGAGGCCCCGTAGGGCAAAACGGGTATTGGTGACCCCCCTCAACTTTTCGAGAAAATTCGACGGTGTTTTTTTATTTGCGTAGGTTGGAGATTTCAAACAGCTCTCTAGGGGGCCCTGGTGGCCCAAATCAATTTGCGAATAGTCAGATCGACGTAGTTTGACGAGCTCTACAACTTTTTAAGTGCGTGTTTATTTACACGCATTTTCTCCCTGCGTGTTCCCAAAAACTCCTTCCCCCTAAGAGTTAAAATTATTTATTTTAACAAAAAAACGAGAGTAGTTAAATTCATCTCCCGGTGGCTTGTGGGAGTTCTCCGCGTGACATTTAAGCCTTTCTATGTATTCTATTTAGTTTATAAAAGCGCAATGTGTGCCTGTAATTGTCAATTGTGTTTACCGTATTCATAATAGAGAATATCAAACATCAAATATCTATACCAGAAAAAATACGTAATATTTGATTGTTGTTTTACTGCCCAGCTAAAGCCCTTTGTCTAGTTGTTTAAATTTCGATTTTTTTCCTCTTATAAAATTCTACTCAAGCATGCTCGGGTATATTTTTTGGCACTAACAGAATTTTTTGAGAAAAAAACGATACATTTTTAACTCCGTAAGGCCGTGTATATGAATTCCAATAAAAATCCGAAGCGCTGGATTGATTTGATATAAACAATTTGCTTTGATGTAATATATTTTGTATTGAAATTATTAGACGAAACCTCACGTTGGCGAACCAGCTCTTTTGTGTCAAAATGAACTGGTAACTAGTTACCCAAACTATATACATGATTGTTTTATGGTTTCAAAATCAACAGAGAAAAATAAAATAGAAATTGTGAGAGCATAGTGATATTCGAGTCACTTTGAAAAACTGTTTTCGTTTATTTTTGTATACATTGTGGTTTCTACATTGAATTAAAAACTTTTTTCTATTTTTTAGAAACAAATAAGAGAAAAAAAAATTGCTGAAACATTTTAACTCATCAGAAAGGTCAAGAGCAGCTCGATGAGTGTCCAAGTTCCGTGCCCGAGTCAACAAGCACCCATTCCATCTATTCGTTCACGCTTAACTAAAGGTAATTTGTTTCTACATAATCGTATAAAATAAGAGGAGGCAAACCTTTTTTTTAGTGTTCTGGTTGCCTACTCTATAAAACAACTGAGAAATGTTGCGTATTTATAATATATGAAAAGACTTTTTTTAACGATTTTTTAACGATTAAATCAAAAATTTATTTGATTATCATATTAAAATTTGTCTGATTAAAATTAGTCAGAAAAATAAGTCAGAGAAATTTTGTGAAATTGCATGATTCAAATGATTATCGGAACCGCCTGACTCAGATGCCTCTAGATGTGCACTGTCTTCCAAAAATTAGTAAATACCTCTCGATGTGCACATTTTCATACCGATTTTATTCAAATGTACAAATGCACAACAAAAACATTTTCTTCAAGATACGCACGATATCATCCTCGAAAAGGACTAGAGTATTTTTTTAAGTAAACATACGAATGCGATTATCCGCCAAAAACTTACCCACAGACTGTGCAGGGGATGCATATTGTATTATATAATTTATATAACAATGCAAAAACAACATTGTTAGTGTTCCCATGCAAAAGATAATACATTTTGGTTTGGCTATGTCACATGTAGCCCATGTTGGTTTAAACATTAACATGTTGAAAAGGAGCAGAGTGACAAAAAAA
>SCLG01000004.1:219181-236844 GCA_004367875.1 Oikopleura albicans
TATTATGAATTTTTTAAGTGCGTGTTTATTTACACACATTTTCCCCCTACGGGTTCCCAAAAACTCCTTCCCCCTGAGAGTTAAGTACAAGTTAAGTACAAGTCTATACCGCAGAACCCGAAAATGGGAAAACCTGAAAACGGAAATTTTTTCTCCGTTTGGTTATTTATAAAAATTGTATTTTCTCAGAGGAAACATATTATTTCTTTTAATTTGAAATTTTAAACATCACCTGAAATGAACCAAATGTAAAAAAAGGGATAAAAAATGTAAACAAATTGACCATACCGTCCTTAATAATAATACCGTATTCGAATAAACATAATTCTTTACTAAAACATTATAGGGTACTTTTATTCCAGTCGAAAGTTATTTCATTGTAAACCTCATTTAGCGTGCCATGGTCGGTCTTTTTACAAAAAATGTTTATTAGTAAACAAGTCGACCCTACAACCCTTAAATGTATACAGTTGAGTGATGTTTTTTTTTCAAATTAACACAACTTTTCACCGAATACTGCAACACTGAAAAATCCCTCAAAGGCTTTGAGATCCGAAACCGAACACAAACAACAACAGGTTTCTCTTTATTACAGTATTAGTAATAAAATAATGAATATACACCCCCTGCGCTATTATCTTGTCACCTGTTATCTTGCAGATGTCCCCGTTCGCTCCGTTATCTTTACAAAGATCTTTACAAATTTTCGTAAAAAAGAACACATCTAGAGGGACATGCACATCTGAAGGGTGCAGGTCATTATATTCGGGTGTGTTCGTTCGATATAGGCTCTGCTCTAGAAATTAATTAAGTCGGTCAAATGAGAATAGAATCATTTGATAGTCCAAATTACTCAAGGTGTCTTAAACCGGCTTACGACGTTCCTGATATAAAAAGAGAAAGGCCGCCAAACTGTACAATAAAAGAGATACAGAAAAACTATATTTACGTTTTTCATACATGTAGTGCATGGTATAACGGCTATTTGTCATAAGATTTATCTCGAAACCCACTTATACATACCGTCTGCCCAGAATTAAAACTCGTCGATTTTTATTTTGATTTCTAGTCTATATTTTATTATCGAAACTTCTTCATAAATTTGTAGAATTTTATTTAACTACATATATAAGTTTTATATTATGTATGGCGTTTTATCAAAAAATACATCGTGTTCAAACATATATAGTCGATGTGATCGAGATTCCGGTAGAAAGGTATGTTTTTTTGATAATATCACTTAAAACTAAAGAAAAACAAACCCAAGAGAAAATGTTATTTTCACAACTTTAAGCGAATGCGCATGAACGTTTTGTCTAAGATTTTGGAATTTTAATTTTTAAAGTCCAAAATCAAGCTCATGAAACTTCGGTGTCCGCCCATTTTTTTGACAATATTTTTTCTTGTGACCCTATTTCAAAAATCGGAAACAACACGATTGCTTGTTTCATTTATACGTTACGTTTAGAGAAAAAATGAACCCAATATCTCGAAATCTGTAAGACTAGTTCTATTTTGAAAATTCAATTTTTTGTTAAGTTCAAGGCTCTATTGGCGGTATTTGAAGTACAAATTTTTGATAAACCTTATCAATGTATGGTCGGAATATTTCGCCAAATTTATTTAAATTTCCTATGAAATTAAGTGTAAATTAAAGCCGCTGCAGAAATTTGTCTGGCGAGACAATTTTGTAGACAACGCCTATGTCCTCTCCTTAGCTTTTTATAGATTGAACCAACGCCCTACTTGCTCAAAGTAACAGTATGAGCTTAAAAACGGTTTTCGTTACATTTTGGCGTACCACTAAGTAATATGATGTTTTTTTAATATTATTACATATGAATATTATTACATATTTTGAATATTATTACATATTTTGAATATTATTACATATTTTGAATATTATTACATATTTTTAATATTATTACATATGAATATTATTACATATTATTGTAGAATAATCATTTTTTCATCGCGGACTCGTTCACTAAAGCCAGATTTTTAGGTTTTTAGATTTTTGTTTTATTATTAAGGATAATTGTTTCATCATTTTTAAAAACAAATTAGGGCACATGTATTGGGCAGTAATACCGCCGGTATTATAACGGTACTTAAAAAATTAGGTTGTAAAATATCTAAGTTAAAAATGAGACAGTTGACAGTTTTTCCTAAAACCAATAAGCTAATGAATCTTTGCGTGTTAACTAAATTTTAATCTTCTTTTTAATCATTCCATTTTTGGCCAAGCTCAACGAGAAAATAATATATAGCTAGATTGTGGACATCTATTCATCATTAATCGGTTAATTGCAACATGTTTTGTAATATAGGTAATGAAGCTGTACGTAATCCAAAATTCATATTGCGTAAGAATAGTCTATAATATAAAATTAACTACTGCGGTCCCGATTTGAATTCCCCGTAGTGGACGCGACAAGGCGATTTGTCCCTGTCTATATATTAACTCACAGGGGGAAGTGCGTGTAAATAGACACGCAACTGGTTTTTTCGTCGATTTAAGGCATATGGCCCTCCTTAACTTTTCGAGAAAATTCGATTGACGGTGTTTTCGCGTAGGTTGGAGATTTCAAACAACTCTCTAGGGGCCCTGGTGGCCAAAATCAATTTCTGAATAGTCAGATCAACGTAGTTTGACGAGCTCTACAACTTGGCTTTACCAGTTTTTTTTTTGAATTATTGCGAATTATTGTAAATTTTTTAAGTGCTTGTTTATTTACACGCATTTTCCCAAAAACTCCTCCCCCTAAGAGTTAATCTCTTTGGCTTGCTTTCGGTTAAAAAAAACTATCAGTTTAGATTAATTCGATACCTTAGAACACGAATTTGAAAACAGTTTATGGTTATCAGACCTTAAAAGTCTCGTAGTATCACCTACAATAACGACCTTAATTAAGGTTAGAAATTTCCCCCCATAAAAATATTATTAGACCAATTATTAACCGATACAACACTCACTGGGCAGTTCTCCGGTAGGTTTAAGGAGAAAACAAAATTGACCGGATAAGTGCGCAGGTTGCCGGAGAAAACCGAGATGCTATCCGGTAGTTTTTGAGACAAATAAATAGAAAATCCCCGTCAACTTCCCACTCGTGCTGTTATGTGGCAAGGTTTTGCACGTTTAAGGGTCAGGCCGCGCTACTTGTACGGTGATTCCGGGACATATCAACTAATAATTTGCAAAAAGTTTTAAAATATTCAAGTTTTTGCTGAAAAGAGTTTTACACGGGCAAGTTGCCGGATAACTGCACAGTTATCGTCTAATTCTCTAATTTACTACATCAAACTTGTTATTTTATGACGAGTAATGGTGAAAAAATTCTTTTACGTTAACTTTATTTGTTTTTCCCGTTTCCGCCCACACCCTACCCCGTTATCTTTAACTATCGCTAGTATCAAAATTTAAACAATAAAAAGCGTAAAACAACTACACCACCTCATCATCTGGCTTAACACCATTTGGCTTAACAGTTTGCATTTGACTTAGCAGTTTGCAGTTGACTTAACACTTTGTTTGTCTTTTTTCCAGCATTTCCGCCTACGCACTACCCATGTGAATTAACAGTTTGCAATTGACTTAACACTTTTTTGGATACTTATTACATTTTTATCAGTTCTAAAAACGAATTAACTCCCAAGGGACATTGTAGCTTCCGTATAAATGTTCGGCTAAATGGTTAAAAAAAATTTTGATAACATAAAAATTACAACAAAAAGTTTTTGTCAAAATAATCAAACCAGATTCCTCCATTTGACTTAACATTTTTTGTTTCAAGTTTTCCAGGGTTTTAACCTACGCACTACCCATGTGGCTTAACAGTTTGTATTTGACTTAACAATTNTAGCTCTCTAGGGGGCTCTGGTAGCCCAAATCAGTTTCTGAATAGTCAGATCGACGTAATTTGACGAGCTCTACAACTTGGCTTTACCAGTTTTTTTTGAATTATTGCGAATTATTGTGATTTTTTAAGTGCGTGTTTTTTTACACGCATTTTCCCCCTACGGGTTCCCTAAAACTCCTTCCCCCTGAGAGTTAACTTTATTTGTTTTTCCCGTTTCCGCCCACACCCTATCCCGTTATCTTTAACTATCGCTAGTATCAAAATTTAAACAATGAAAAGTGTAAAACAACTATTGTGTATATTATACACTGTATAATGTAATATGAATCATTAGTTAAATATTAATAGTTGAACCTAGTTTATGTTTTTTTTTTAATTCGCCGTAAACCATATGCAATATAGTCTCCTTATAAGGCCTTACTAGGGAGTCCCTAGGGCAAAGTTCCTCTTTAGAAACCTTACTATCGTCATATATATGTATGAGTAAAGTGAAATTCGCAATATATTTTATACCAAGTAATTGCGGCGCTGTCGTACCTTTAAAAAAGAATCAAAACCGACCCGTTTTTTCTAATATCGGAGTAAGATATGTAAAAAAATTGATTTTTCGTCCATTTACTCTTCATACATCTCAAACAGAACCATATTATGCCGTTCGTAGCGCAATCTGCAACGAATTTATTGAATGCTTTAATCGGAACATTTTAACAAGTTTTTAACGTATTTTTTACCGATTATTTTTTTTTCTTGAGAGAAAAGTAAGGAAATGTTGATTCGGCCGAAAATATGACCAAATGGATTGGATGGTTGACGTCGACGAAAAAGGGTTTGTGTGCAACCATAAGGGTATACCTTATACAGTAGAGCGTGTACTAGACTAAATGGCCATTTCGCATATCTCATAAACGCTTCAATGGGACGCTTGGTATAACAATGTATAATAACATTTTGAATGAAATATCTAGGAAATCAATTGACTTTGCAAATAATGTACAAATCATTTCAAAAGAAAATTTTTATTTTTGCTAATTACTTTGTTTTTTTGTATTTTTTTGTTAACTTTCAATTATCTTACTTTAAGTCCCAGTTCACAAAAAAAATTTTAAGTAATAAATGAATCACCACTAAAAGGTGGTAGATCCTGAACAGTAAACAACCAAGCACCAAATAAAAAATTAGCTTTTCAGCAACATCAGTTTTTGGAAATTTTTCACGGATTAAATTTCCCAAGCACTTTTCCAAAGAGATGCAAAACTTCGGAATTTTTAATTGTTTGGCAGGTGTATAATACATTTATAATACATGCATTTCAACCATAATAATTGACGAACCGGAATACGACCAAACTTAAAATTATAATTACAAAAAATAGACTAGGTTTCCCCAATTTTTAGAATGTTTTTGGACCCAGAGAAACTCAAATTACATCCCTCAATTCACGGAAGGAAATAAGAGTTATCAACTCAAAGTGAAACTACTGTTTTAAAAACATGTCGAATAATCAAAAAAATATTTTTCTTCGTGGGACTGTTTTAAACTGTTTGAATTGTGGCACTAGTGTAGGAAATGGGAAAACTCTTCCGTTCCCAGTCCCTCCCTATCCCGTGTTAACCCCAATCCCAAGAACATTTTTCCCGTCCTCGCGTTTTCCCGCGAGATCCTGTGTTTTCCCGCGGAATAATAGCCAAAAAGACGAAATCCACTAAAATTTCGCTGTAGATCCAGTTTTTGATAATTAATCCAGATGAGTTTCATGGGTAAGATGAGTTTCATGGGTAAATTGTTCCACTCTTAATTCCGTTACCGCGCTCAGCGTTTTCCGTTTCCTCCCGGGGTTAAAACGAAAGTCACAATCGTTTTGTTTGTTCTGTTCTCAAAGTTAGAATTGAACGTTCACGTCTTTGGTTTCGGGAGCGGTTATTTCAGTGCGCACAATTTGGTGATTTGGGGACCCACTCAAAGTACCAATTGAAACATGTTGTACCAAAAAGCTGTAACACTAATTCACCCCGGTAGAAAAACATCGGGCGTACAAAGAGAACCGCTTCTTGTGGTCTCAACATTCAAAATCAGTATATTGCGATATAGTGTTTTTTTCACACAAAATTTTCAATGAGCGATGCTGCGTTAACGATAAATAAACATGAAGGCCTAATGAGTTAATTATAGAATACAGGGTTCATTTCTGTTTTTCAAATTAAACAAATTTCTTCATTTTTCGTTTCAGTTTGACAGCAAAATAAATACGTACCGGTAATACGTACCGGTCCGGTATGTTTAAGAATCATGTCGCGAGGTTACACCAGGAAGTCGAGATGAAACCGGTCGTCCATATGGTCTGCCAGGGGCAATGAGACTTTTTCATCGTTTCTTGTGAATTTGATTGTTTTTGTGGTGACGGTCAATTTTTTCTAGATACAGGTTGCCCTCATTGAAGTTCCGGTTTTTTTTTTGATTGTTACAATGTTGATTGTACAATGTTTGATTGGACAATTTGTATGTCAATGTGCACCTAGATAACATAGAGTCTATATCAGGGCTCGGCATACTTAGCTCTTTTTTGGCACGGCTCGGCCTTTGAGATTTAAAAATTTTGGTTTGGCTCGACTCGATCTAACTCAAAAAAATTTTGGCTCGGTTTGGCTCGGCTCGCTCTAGCTCAAATTTTTTTTTGACTTGGCTCGCTCTAGCGGATAAAATCTTTGGCTCGGCTCGAGCTGTCAAAAAAATTAAGTGGCTCGGGTCGGCTTGGGCCATACGACTATTTTTAACTTTAAATTAAAGTGCGATTTAAAGTAAGTTCCCTAGACTAGCAACCCTAGTCGTTTTTTTTTCAAAAAATGACTGAAAAAGTCTGATTATGAGTTAGTTTAAGTTACTTTTACTACATCTAATAAATCGACTCAAATGTTTTTTACTAAAGCTTCTAATAAAACTTTTAATAAAGGTTTTAATAAAGGCTTATACAGTATAAGTTATACTCAATATAAAATATAAATCCAAGTCAATATAAATCCAGTCAATATAAATCCAGGTTTAAATAACAATATGAGCTCGCTAATAAACTACATAATATTTGTTTATTTACCTCTATAATGTCTAGGTCATTAGGTCTGTTCAAAGACAAGGGCCACGGTCACCCTAAATGCTTTATAACACACTGTATGTAATATTTTGTATGCACTACCAATCAAAAGTATTAGAAAACGGACAAGTCTTTTGTGAGGTTCGATTCCTTTAATTTGGATCAATATGGGATATTAGGCTTTAAAATAGATGTAGCTTGATGACTTGTGGTGTTATTACCGAAGCCTTGGATAAAGTAAACGGTGTTCCAGTTAGTACTTGAAAATTTTATGGAGACAAACTAGAGCTTGTTACTGACATTTCCCTGCGCGATAAAAAATGAATTTTAGAGAGGAAATAAACAAAAACCTGACAACTTGTGACTCACTCATAAGTCCAAAAAACAAGACTTTGATCTTAACTCGCAGAGGGAAGTGTGTGCATATATGCACACGACTTGGTTTTTCCTCGATTTAAGGCATAAGGAGGCCCCGTAAGGCAGAATTGGTGTTGCTGACCCCCCTAAACTTTTCGAGAAAATTCCATTGACGGTATTTTTTGTGTAAGTTTAATATTTAAAACAGCTCTCTAGGGGGCCCTGGTGGCCCAAATCAATTTCTTAATAGTCAGATCGACGTAGTTTGAGGCGCTCTACAACTTGGCTTTATCAGTTTGACCAGAATTATTGCGAATTGTTGTGAATTTTTAAGTGTGTGCATACGTGCACACAATTTCCGCCTACGGGTTATCAAAAAGTCCTCCCCCTCAGAGTTAAATAAAAAATAGATTGAACTGTTAAGGCCTTGAAGTAGACCTCGGAAAAGGTAACCAACGAATCAGTTTTTTTGCCCATTTTGAGACTGTTAGTGTTACATTACTCATTAACCCCCAGTGGACAGATGTGCAAAATTTGCTCAAAGCCCTCTAAATCCTCCAAAATTAATAGAAAACGTGGCGGAATCGAAAATCGTTAAAACATGTATCAAATTAAATTTTATGAGAAATATCTCACTCTAAGTGTGCACGTATTTCGGAAATCGAAAATGGGGACAAAAAAAACATTAAGTTCCTGGCAGCAAGCTGATGATCCCCGATCTTTGACCGCTATTAAAAACGTCAAAATAAGAAAAAAGTAGTCTAGTGGGATGTATCCAACTATTGATCACATAATTGAGAATAGAATAACGAGACGGTTAAAGTTTAATCCATTAATTTTTGAAAAATCAATTTTTAGTAATATTTCTGTACCAAAAATGTGATGATCTGGACTAATTGTAGTTCAGAATAGATCAGCCAAGTCGAGTTCTGGTCGAAAGTATATTGACTGCGTGTTCCATTTTCTTTATCTGGAATTATTTTATTCAGAATCGTGAGTTATTTTCATATTTTTACAGAGATTTTTGATTTTATAAACCATTGTATCTTGTTAGTTGACATTTGTATGCGGAAAGTAGTTAACTCTTGCGGACTCTGGGTACAAATATTTGTACCACGGTTGAGAAGGTACCACATCTAAAGGTATTTACAAATTTTCATAAAAACGCACATCTAGAGAGACATGCACATCTAGAAGAATCAATTAACGTTGTCTTCCACAGTTGAAAAGTTCAAGTTTTAAAATTGGCTCGGCTCGGGCCCCTGAAAATTTTCCTTGGCTCGGCTCTGTTTGGCTCCGGCCTTCCGAAAATTTCCTTGGCTCAGTTCGGCTTGGCTCGATACCATTAAAATTTTCGTCGCCCAAGCCGAGTCGAGCCGAGCCTCTGACAGCGCGCTCAAAGTTTGTTACAAATATTTGTACCAAGAGCGGCTCTTGAAGAGCCCCACAGCCGTCACGATGAGAAACTCGTGAGAGTTAAAATGGTCGCATTGAATTTGATCGAGTCCTATAACTTTGAAAATATTGTTTTTTTTTTGGTATAAACTAGCATAGAAATTATTATTTCATATTTTCGTAGTTCAATTATTTTTTCATGAAATTTCGTGGTCGTTTGTCACGAAATTAACTTACTTGTTGTTGTTTTTTGACAACGTTTTTTTTTGTATTTAAAAAAAATTGGGCAGAACTTTCGGGCCTTTCTGGTGCGAATTGTGACCCAATACACAAATGAATATCTTGATGGGTTTTTTTTTTCACTATCGAACGTCTGTAAAAGTTCCGTATGTTGGCGGTCAGACTATCGCGGTGATACCCGAATTACAAATCAGAGGAAAGTTGCTGAAAACTGACAGTCTAAGCACCAACATACGGTAATTATCGGTCGGAAGATAGATGATGATTTAAGCATTCCCCTTCTAAAACCGCAAAATCCATATTTAGCAAGGACCGCAAATATCTCATTTCAATTCTATTAATGCCGATTAAGAACAATATCGTCAAATGTGAACGCAAACTCGGCCATATTTCACCTCGGGAATGAAAAAAAGGAACGCAGTGAATGGAATAAAATCAGCAACACGTAGCTTCATTAATTCTACAATTCTACTGTAATTTTCCATTCTTTATCATTTGTTTTTATCATTAACCAAATGCCTTCACTTTTATTGCAAGTTTAGTAAACCTAGAGATTTGATGAAAGAAACAATTTCGCCAATAACCCCTGAACAGTAGAAGAAAAATATGCACCCTGATATTTAAAATTAACGAATTTCAGTCAGAAATTTTCAGATTCAGTCTGAAATTTTCAGATTCAATTTTATACTTTATTTGTTATACAATATAACTTAACTGCTGCGCGCCCGAATTTACTACCCCGTGGCGCGCCCGAATGCGCCTTTTGGCGCACTTTTTCGTCTCTTCTCTTTAGATCCCATGAAAACGTTTTTTGTGTGTTTATTTACTAGTCTATTTATGACATCGAGTCTGGCTTATATTTAGGGCCAATAGAATGCGGTCACGTGGTCTCTTATTTTTTGTTATTCTCAGACTGAAAAGACTCACAATCCAATTTTCTCTCATAATTATTATGACCTGAATGGAACAGGAAATTTTTTTTGTTGATGTTCAAGAACCCCGCTTCGCTGAAAATGAAAATGACGTTGATCCGGATGATGTCCATATAGAGATAAACGCAAGTGATAACATTCCCTTTGAAAATTTTGCTATTTTTGACCATGTTTAGGCAAATTTGGAAAAAACGGTTCTTTCAAAATCCACCGGTAATTTTAAAATTTTGATTTGAGATTAGAATTCTCCGCACAAAACTGCTTCTAAAACATTTTTGTTTTATTTATTTACTACCACGGGATCATTTTAAATCACAAAAATGTGCACACAGTCTCTGCGCTTATATGTGGGAAGTCTGTATATGAATTTTCAGTTATATAGCACCAACTTTGCGCAAACGGCATGCAAAACAAAGTCTCAAGGGTCTCATGAGACATCATACTGTTGAACCAATAACATTTTTGGTGATGGAAATTAATAAACTTGGTATCAAATTACGCGCAATGAGTCAATTATTAAAATAAAAGAAGCCGATACAGAATACCTCAACCCGTTGAGAAATGAGAGAGAAAAAAGTGAAAAAGTGCGCCAAAAGGCGCATTCGGGCGCGCAGCAGTTAAATATTCTGAGAACTGAAAATAACGTTAAACATAACATTTTTTCAATCTTAATTTTTAGCGCATTTACCGTATATTTTGTGGCGAAAAAAAATTTGTGGTTATGGCTTTTTTTTTTCTTATCTAAGAGACCGTAAAAGAAAAAAGTAAGCCATAACCACAAATTTTATCCACCACAAATTTTATCACGTGGCAGGATGAACTTGATCAAAAACTGATTAGCTCATTACAATCCACTTTTTAATTTTACGTCGAATGGCCAAATTACTTTTTTTATTGTTTTTCTCTAAGAGTCGTAACGACCGCAAACCGTCCCCTTACCTTTTGGACATATGTGTTGAAAGGTTGAGAATAAAAAAACTTGGTGAATACAGTCAAAAAATGATTATAATTTAGTGACTTGGCAATTGTTTTATTCAAAAGTTTAACATTTTGACGGAAGATCCTGATGTTAGCATGGAATCTTTCCTCTTCAAGGATGTTTTTAAAAATGTAAGAAGTTGAAAAAGTAATTTTTAATACAAACTAAGAATTTTTCTAAAATATATTTCATGGCGGTTAAGTATCATATGTGTAACCGACTGTAAAATATGTGTAAAACTAGCTGGTTCAACCAATGAAATCAGGCAGTAGAATCTTAATTCAAAATTTTTGCGTAAAAGTGAAAAGCTTCGCGAACATTAATCATATATAATAATAAAAGAGGCAAAACTAGACATAAAAGGGTCAGTAATATAAATGGGTCAGTGCAGCTTTATTAAATTGTCCGTAATACGGACACTAATATATCCTAAACCACTTTTCTCTCCTTTCATTGTTGAAACAAAAGAAAAAACTAGACATTTCGCCCAATTGAACCAGTACCACTGACCATGTATAATTCATTGTGATAGGTCAGACACATACAGTCCTTAGTCTGAATACAGACGCACTCAATACGGAGGATTTTTTTCCAATAGGGACGTTTTTCAGTAAAAAAAATGTCCCAAAACAGTCGAAAAATGGACACTTTATGAGATTTTTTCTCAATACGGACGCTATTTTCGAGAATCAAAATCGTCCGTATTGGAAGTAAGGACTGTATATGATATTTTTATTTCGTAATATTGATAATTTAAAATCGATTTTTTGTGTTTGATCAAATGAACCTAGTGCGTATGGCACACCACATTTTACTTCGATCGATTTTAGGACGGCATGATAATTTGTAAGACACGAGGTCCATTATTTCAGATAACATGCACATTTGCTCATTTGTACGATTCTAAAAACAGAATAAAAGTGTTGAGTTGACAATGAACACTACACACGTAAAAGTATTACTATGTAGAGAACTTGAGGATTTTTCGTCTTCTTATTTTGCTTAGATGTTGAAGCCAAAAAAGAATAAGTTTTCATACTTGTCCTTATCAGAGGTAAATTAAAATGGAAATAGTTACTGGAAAGTGGGACAATATCGGCATATCAGAGTATTGTTTAAAACTGACCCTTCTTTAGGGATCACGCTACAATTGTTGTCAGGTAATGTGCCTGAGCTACCTTATTTACAACGTTATTTAGGCACTTACGTTTCTAGACAGTTTTTAATAGGATTTTTGATGCATTTATCTCTTCGAAAGAATTGCCCGACCCGTTTTTTTTAAATAAAGCAATAAACCACTTCTGTCCACCTAGGTGGACAAATGATCAAAAATGTTTTTAACTACCGCAGCTAGGCTGTCCAAACCGAAAATAGAAAGTCGCCGTCAGAAAAATCGTCATGAAGCGGGCTGAGTATGCAATTAAAACCATTCCCATGACAAAGCAGCCCCGCGAAGCGGGGCTGAGTATGCGCGTGTAACCAGTCCCATGACAGAGCAGCAAAAAGTTAAGAAAGGTGCCTATGCGTTCGAAGAGGGTCTAAAAGTTGAAGATCTTTTGAAGCCTCGCGGGCTGTTCTGCTATGGGACTGGTTACACGTGTATAATCAGCCCCGATTCGTGAGGCTGCCCTATCATGGGAATGGTTATACGCGCATACTCAGCCCCGCATACGTTTTGATTTAAGTTTCAAAAAAAATGTGCTAAAAGTTGAACTACTCCCATTATTTTTGTCCATCACCCATTTTGCGGCTTGGTACACACATACTATGCATAGCTATGTTAAGATATGTAACATAGCTATGTTAAGATATGTGACATAGCTATGTTAAGATATGTAACATAGCTATGTTAAGATATGTAACATAGCTATGTTAAGATATGTAACATAGTCATGTTACTTAACATAAATTTTGTTGATTGAAAAAATATATAGAGTATTGCAAACCCCGAGTTAAAATCATTTTGGTGTTTTTATGAATACTCTGCTATTTTCATGAAGCTCTGTACAGTCTCTGTAGAACTGTAGGAGTAGTAAATGTGAAGCAAAAAAAACCGATAAATTAAAATCTTAGAAATCTTAAATTACTTAAAATTTCTTTTCAATCATGCTATTTGTTACAATCTTACGATGTCCGGAAGCTCAGATATTAAATTCGAAAGTTAAAAGACAAAAAAAAATGATAAAAACAATAGAGCAGGGGCTTATCGTAGGAAGGAGACTACTGTCATTAGTGATGATAAAATGTCCGCTTATTTTGAATAACAATTATACAAACCGACGTTTGCTCATTTACAGAACTTTTCAGCGTTCTACTGTAGTTAACGTTTTTTTGCTATCGTTTTAAACACGTCTTAAAGCCAAAAAAATAACCCACAAGGAAAATTGAAGATCACATAAATGTTAATATATATGTTTAGCTGGAAGAAGATGAGGCCGGTTACAATGTGAAAATGAAAGCTTTCATTTTTGGCAGGCCATGGGAGAAAGTTATTCCTCAATCCGCTTGTTAGGGATTCGATCATCCAATCAAATGTGAGGAGTGAGAGATCCTCCCACGAATGTTGCTCATCTTTCGACTGTTCGAATCCCTAAGGGTTTGTCATGACTTACGACAACGTTTATCCGAAAGCTTTTATGTGAACTTTTCGTGTTGGACCTATTGGTTTCTGCTCATCATTTATTTCTTGTACTTGGGATTTGGTGCGTGGATGTTTGTCCTACTCGAGCGGCCGACCGAAGAGGACAAATGTGAATTCGTCAACGAATTTGGCCAACTCTACGTCAACGCTGGCGAAGAGTACGTGTGGTCTAAGTGAGTATAAACATTTATCAAGTCACGCTATTGATTAAAACAAATATATGGCAAAAATGACAGCATTACGATGAACTTCGGAACTGTACCGTTAACTCGGTAGTTCTTCGAATGGACAACTTTTCTACTCGCGCGAAAGAAAATTATTAAGGCGCAAGCAAAGATCTTTTGCGTGGGTTTCTTCTTTTTGTTGTCCAAACGAAGATAGAGGGGGTTTTTGTCGTGAAAAAAAAACAAAACGAAGAAAAAATATTTTTCATTTTTTTTTTCGATGACGTCATTTTTAAACTTATAGATTTATAGAAATTAAAGAGATGAAATACATTTCTTTATTTTATGATTTCTTTAATTTTATGATTTTACTAATTTCATTTTACTGATAATGGGAAATATTAAGAGTTAACTCACATGCGGAAGTGCGTGTAAATAGACACGCAACTGTTTTTTTTCGTGGATTTTAGGCATATGGAGGCCCCGTAGAGCAAAACGGGTATTGATGACCCCCCCCTCAACTTTTCGAGAAAATTCGAATGACGGTGTTTTTTGCGTAGGTTGGAGAATTCAAACAGCTCTCTAGGGGGTCCTGGTGGACCAAATCAATTTATGAATAATCAGATAGACGTAGTTTGACGAGCTCTACAACTTGGCTTTACCAGCTTTTTTTTGAATTATTGCGAATTATTGTGAATTTTTAAAGTTACCAAAAACTCCTTCCCCCTGAGAGTTAACTATTTAGTTAATGAACATTTTTTTGTCATTTAGCAAAATAATTTGTTCTCACGCTCAGTAATACGTTTGTTGTTCCGTTAGATGGCATCATAATGTCGCGACATGTCGGTATGTCTAGTTACACACGCGCTAATTTTGCTGAAAATAAAAAACAAACAAGATTTGGGTTTGTCTAGTTGAGGATCCAGAATCACCCCATCTAGATAATACGAAATAAAAAAGGCCGGGAATTCATGTGATACGATGAGTAGCACAGTACTGTTGTAGTCTCCTGTTATCTGATACATCATCTATATTTATTTATTTCAGATACGGGCGGAATTTGACCGAAATAAGTGATAATGTTGACGATAACACAAATGTCGTTTTATCGATAAAACATTACAGGACCGAGATTTCCAAAAAACAAACATGGTCCAAATTATTATCAAACTTTTTTTTTTCATAGTGGAAAATTTTCAACCGAACTAATTAATCGAGCCTAATTAAACACAGGAACAAACAAATTATAAAAAAAAGTTATAATTTAGCGACCCAGAGTTATTTGCGCTTATCATAAAAAAATATTTCGACTTTTGAATGTCTATAAGAAGTGCTATTAATAGCAGAAACGTTGCAAATCTCTGAGTCAGGGAATTATTAGAAGTCGTTAAAACCGGTGCAGTGGATCGTGCTACAATGATCGCCGATGGTTGCACCAATTATTGGACATTTCTTAACTCATATTATTTTGTGGGCACAGTTGTCACTACACTTGGTTATGGCAATGTATTTCCATCTACCAACTCCGGAAAAGTTAGTTATAAGCATTCAGTTATAAAAGACAAGTTGTTATAAAAAATAATCATAAGGTCTTTCTTGGTCATTTTTTGGTGGAAAATCTCTAAAAAATCATAAAACAACATGATTTTCTACTATATAATCTGGTTTGATCTTATAGGGACACATCTATATGACCTTATAACCCCTTCTCCCAGGGCTCGGCACGAATGGCTTTTGGCACATGCCTTGGCTTGGCTTGGCTTTTTATGTGCCAAGCCAAGCCAAGCCAATTATTTGGGAGGGCAAACAAGCCAAGCCAAGCCAAGCCAATGAAAATGCCTGGCTTTGCCGAGCTCTGCCTTCTCCTTTAAGAATTCCCGCGAATTAAATACTATTCTTTAGGTATTTTGTATATGTTATGCAATGATTGGTGTGCCCTTATTTTACTATATAATGAAACGAACATCAGACTTTCTGTTGGAAAAATTCAAAGAGCTTGAGAGGCGCGTGGCACTTCTTTCGCCAAAGTTCGCCAGTGCCATTTCCCTCCTTGTCTATGTGGTCGGAGGTTTTGTATTTTGTTCACTCATTCCCGCCGTCGTCTTTCATCATATTGAAGGTTGGACGTTGCTGCAGGCGTGGTATTTCACAATGATCACGCTCCTCACCATTGGCTTTGGTGATTATTTTCCAACATGTAAGTTTTGGCACAGACAGGTTAATTTTTAATCTCTGGAGCATTTAGTAAAAATCGTTTTCTAGACAATCCCGCCATTGCGGAAGTCAAGAAATTTGTAAATTACAGACGCACTGTAATCTATAATACGGCTTAAATATGCAGACGCATCATAATTTTATGTTACCGTGGCACTTGCGCGAGTGTTGCCGGCGTGTTTACCCTGTTCAATTGTGATAAATATTTAACGCTGAAACCTTTTTAGCGGATTACGTCCGATACAAAGCAAAGCATCAGGGCGAAGAAGAACAAATAGAAGATCATGAACACGATTCGATAGGTCAAATGTATTTCGACTTCTACAGGATAGCTGGTTAGTTATTTAAGTCCAATTAATTAAATAATTTGGGTAACCGTTTGTTAAAGGACCGGTCAGTCACGTAAAGAATATTTTTGAAAAGTTGAATGACCATTTTTATAAATTCGAATTTTTATCGAAATTTTCAAGGATCAAAATTTCTAGAATTTGATGGCAAAATGAACTTGGCCATGCTTGATAACATTAGCTACTACGTTAAATTGTAATAAAAACATCAAATGTGTGAGAAAAATGGACATTACTAATTTTTCGGTTAGTTTGTACACAACATGACTCACCGGTCCTTAACTTTCACTTTCTATACGGTGTGTCAAACCTCAAAATTTGCCAAATTTGTATTCTAGAAATTAATACGCATCGGGGGATGGATTCCATCGATCTTCTTTTTCACAGTTATTTTTCGTATCTAATACTGCACCTAATTGTGTTCACATTAGTGTATATTTGGACCCTGTTGGGTTTGTCGTGGCTGGGAGGGTTAATATCCCTCATTGTGGATTCCGCTTCAAAAGTCTCTTTAAAACCTCGCGAGGAGGGCGAAGAATATGCCGATGGCCGACTTTGTTCCATATGTAAAGAAATTGAGTGCCGAATTCATTATCAAGAAATGACTGTCGGATTCCCGAACTTTTGATCAAAAAATATGCTGTCTGTTCAACTGTGCCCCCCATAAAATCTATTTCTCTTGGATTTTAATCTGCCGGTGGGCTTTAATCGCTGAACCATCTTATAATTAGTATTAAAAGCTAACGATTCAAAATTAATGTCGTAGTAATTCCGATTAATTTACATACTACCTATTAATCGAAATAGCTTTAGACCCTAATCCAGGCATATTTTGTCAAACCTAAAATTCAATAACATACCGGTACGTTTCTTGGGTTCTAACGGGAAATATCGAGAAATTTTCACCTGGAAGATACCTTGTATCCCAAGTGGGTCGACCCCGTTCTGGCCCTACAGTACACATAACTAATAATCACTATAGCATAAAATATCACCGACAAAGTGAATTGCGGAAAAAAAATTTTAAAGACGAAATTTCGTAAAAAATCGCGTAAAAATTTCGCGAAACATGTAAAAAAATAATACAAAAACATCAAATGTACAAAGCCATACAATCACCTGGAAGAAACTTCATGAGTCAGGATCGATAAACTGAAAATGATATTGAAAATCATACGTATTTGATTTTATATTAAAAATATGCATATATATACATACATTTTATATGTAACATATATATTGGTGAATACGATAATGGACAATCGAACCAAATTAATGTATTCGTATTCACCAAAACTGATTTCAGAAACAAAACAAATAAATTATTCAGTTCTCTATTAATGTCGAATTCATTTTCCATACCATTTCATTTCACGTATATTTGCCAAGAATGAGTTAAAGTGACAGAAGATCAAATCAGCAGAGATTGTCTTATAATTCCAATGTTAA
>SCLG01000004.1:237135-271688 GCA_004367875.1 Oikopleura albicans
ATACATTTTATATGTAACATATATATTGGTGAATACGATAATGGACAATCGAACCAAATTAATGTATTCGTATTCACCAAAACTGATTTCAGAAACAAAACAAATAAATTATTCAGTTCTCTATTAATGTCGAATTCATTTTCCATACCATTTCATTTCACGTATATTTGCAAAGAATGAGTTAAAGTGACAGAAGATCAAATCAGCAGAGATTGTCTTATAAATTATAAGTTATGATTCCAATGTTAAGGAGCCTTCATACGTATATTTCAACAGCGGAACGCGTAAAAAGTAAAACTGCAAAAATATGTATCATCAAGTCCTTCCCCCTGAGAGTTAAGTTAACAATGTTAACCATAAAACAACGTTAACAAGTTCGATTATCGAGATGTAGCGACACCCCAAAATTTCACGTGATTAGAAGAAAGCTTATCCGACAAACATGTTTTAAAAATGATATAACTTTATATTTTGATTTTGCTATGTAAATGCAGGTAAATAAAGTTGTGTGTTTATATGCAAAAAAGATAAAGGTTACAATATAAACACCAAATAATAAACGTGTTTTGGGTGATAACATCTTTAATAAAGTCCATTGTTTACTCTGTGGGATACAACGGCCCGATGGCTTAGTTGGTTAAAGCGCCTCACTAGTAATGAGGAGATCCCGAGTTCGAATCTCGGTCGGGCCTTTTTACCAACGTTATCAGTACTTTTACGATTCAGTACGTACTTGATTTTTAAGTTTTTATCGTTTTTGATCAAACTTTATTACCCAAGCATGACTTTAAGTCTGAATTATAAAGCGTCCCTGATTGACATACCTCCTGTATACCAATCAAAACTTTTCTACCAGTTATTGTTTAAAGCCAAAAAAATTCATTGAACAAAAAAATAAAATTTGAGACATAACAGCCCAGTGCGTAGGCGGCTTGAAATCCAACGAGAAATTAGTTCCTTAAAAAGTTTATCAAGGAAATGGTTTTTCAGGGAAAATCCCTTACTTTTTACATATAAAGATACTGAAATTTCACCTGAAAAGAAATTTTGGATTTTTCCCTGAAAAACTTTCCTTGGAAAGACCGCGTTGGCGGTTTATACAATAATTATAAATCACAAGAAAAAAGGCCCGACCGAGATTCGAACTCGGGATCTCCTCATTACTAGTGAGGCGCTTTAACCAACTAAGCCATCGGGCCAATGTGCCCCAGGGAATAATTTCACATTATCCCGGATTATTTTAACATGGTCTGTTCAAATTTATATTTGGATAAAAATACAGTAAATAATGCTTCTATTTATTTGTGGTTTTGTGAAGCGTATAAAAAAGTACAAACAATTAATCGGATTAAAAGGGATTAGACAAATTAGATAGTCTTTCAGACTTCCTTGAGGTTTTATCGGCGTGTGCCATGTTGATACAGTTTACGAAAGGGCCTGTACCTAAGAATTGTTCTTCAAAAAGTGATTTTAAGTGTCGATTGTCTCTTTTGAGCATTCTTTCGGCGCCATCAACCGTTTGGACCAATGGTAATCGGTTTGTGTCACGAATTCCGCAACTACAATAATTTATTCGGTTAAAATTTCGAACAAAATTTTGTTCCTGGTTACTAACCAGTGGTTAGTCAAAATTCGCGAATACAGAATCTGTTTACGCCCTAACTTATGGTCCATAACTTATGTTGATGACGAAAATTGAAAAGAGATAGCCGCGATGAACGTCTACTTTAAGTGGAAAAAGGATATCCTTATAATCCAAAAATGATGTAGTAATACCAACTTGGGCAAGTTAAGACATATTGTAGCCTACAATTTGTAGGTATAGCTAGGGTGTTACAGGTCAAATTTTAAAGTGGCCATAGAAAAAAAGTAATTTCGGGAAAAGGTAGTAAATTCGAACTCTACGCCTCAAATTACCCCTAAAACCAGTAAAACCGACGCATATCAACAATTATTTTGTGGAAAACCGATTTTTACCGGTCAAAAACCGGTTATTTGTTAAAAATTATATCAAATTCGGACTCTGCGCCCCAAATTACCTTTAAAGGCAGTAAAACTGACGCATATGAAAAATCAATTTGTCGACAACCGACTACTTCCGGTCAAAACCGGTAAAACTCAAAACCCCAAGCTAATTTTTATTTTGCTGAATTTCTGATTAAAAATTGTACAAATGAGTGAAATTTCGGGTTCGTAGCTCATTTTGAACTTTTTTTACAGCCATTTAAAATTCAGTTGTAACACCCTACCGTATAGCTCTACCTAGCAATATCTAATTTGATAACATTGCTTTTTTAAATCTTTCATTATTCATTACCACTATCGTTATTAAAAAGTCACATATACCTTATTAAAGTAGCACATAAAGAAAATACGGCTAAAATCATGTTTGGCACCCAAAATAGATTGTACGGTGCTTTATTCAGCCTAAATAATTGTGACGTAACAAGTCCCGCTAGTTTGCCAACACATATAAATACCCCCATTGCCGAGNTATGTGATAAATTTGATTATCCAAATGGGCCATTTGTGTGTTCACGGTTTAAGTGCCCTAATTAACACTTTTTTTACACTTTTTTGGCAAAGCAATTTTTAGGCAAAAACAGAAAATTTCCATATCATTTTATTGTAACCATTTGGTAGTATTTGGCATGTTTGTTTGCACGGAATATTGTTTAATAATCATATAATGACTTTATACGTAATAATTAAGCCTGTTAAAGGCTTTTTAAGTGTTTCTTAAATGTCAGGGAAATTCCATAGGATTCTGCTATAGGAGTTCTGAAGATGATATCCAAAATCTCAGATAACCCTCCCGAGATATGCTCATGAACTTTCGTGTGAGTAAAAAAAATTGTAAAAAAGTTAATTAAGGCACTTAATTAATTAAACCGTGGACACAAAAATGGCCCATTTGAAGGCCTTAAATCAAATTTATCACCTGATAGGGTGAAATTGGGCCGAAACTGGATTAGCTCACTACAATCCACGTTTTTCCTGTCAAAAATTTCGTTTAAAAAGTTTTGTGTAAAAGATTTCGTGTCAAAAATTTCATGTTTGTCAAAAAATTGTGTCACAAATTGGCTGTCAAACATCCAGTGTCAAAAACTTTGGATGAAAAAGTTTGTCTCATAACTTAGTACCAGTTTTTTATCGTCATATTCGCCAACGTCGACCCCAAGGCAACTTAAATTTGAGAAAACTCCAAAAACGTTTTAAAAATATTTTCCCAAAAATTCAATTTGAACAGCCTATTACCGGTATGGCACCTATTAATTGGAGCGCTAAGACACCATTGCTCCAAGAGGAGTTTTCGATTTCCGTCGAGGCTTTTTGCGCAATTCCCGCGCCAAGGGCGAATGTGACAATTAAAGCGGCGAAGTTGCCGGTCGCAAATCTTGACCTGTTCGAAAATTTTTGATTGATGATCGGTAGTGTGAGCAGAGGAGCACAAAATTCAATCAATCCGAATAAGAAGTTAACCAAAAGGCGTTCACCTTAACGAATTTTTCAGGACGTTAGACACTTGTGTTATACCGCGTGCCTGCGCTTTAACTGTTGTGATGATATTCTATTGTTATAAATTCCGTAACCCGTTTCCCCAGTCACCCCAGCTGCACGCCCCATGTGCCTAACCGTGTAAGGCGAGATCGGCCCATTTGCAGCTGCTTGGTTTATTTAGGAGAATTACTATTCGGAGACATTACAATGAAAAGGTAAAAGAGCGTTAAGGAGGGGTCAGTCGATTTGTTTACAAAGTGTACGTTCGGAGAAACCGCTATAAAATCCGTTCTACAATAGCAATTGCATTATTTCTTGTGTTGTATTATAAGAACAAGGTTCTCCTTGAACACCGATTTATTTTATTGTCCTTATTGTCACTTCGGAGCGTCCACTAGAAGTTAAACTTCGCAAAAAATTACAAAAATAACCGCCAATCACGTGAAAACTGTTGGTGGTATTGATTTGGTTTTTTTTTGTGAAATCTTTTAATTACAAAGACGAACATTATTATGAACCGTTATTTTTTTTTAATTTTAATATTTTAGCAAACAACAAATTCGAAAAAACCCTAAAAATAAAAAAATATATATAATTTCGTGACCTTGAAATTGAACACAAGAAAAAAGATATTAAAAAACATCTTTTTTACTTTTACACAAACGCCAAACCTAGGCTGTCCACGGTAGATAACGAAAGGCATCGCTAGGACCCCAAAATTTCACAGGAGATGCATTTTTGGCCAATCAAGAAAAAAAAATGAAAAAAAATAAAATTCGTAATTGGGCGCCCACGAGATAATGAGTCAAGACCCTCGACCGTGGACAGCCTAGCCAAACCTTGTCAGTAACATACCTTCAATATCAATCATAAAAACTGCATAGTAGACGGCAAACCGGGTAAAATATAGAAAGCACATTTTCACGGTCAATAATCGAATTTCTGGGGTTTTGAATAAATCTTTAATTGTATATACATGTTCTTTAACTTCAATTTTAGACTATTAACGAGTTAGTTTCTTATACACCAGGTGCGCCGTTATGTGTCCCGTTCGTCCCGTTATCTTACGATTTTTTTGATAAAAAATTTCCGACCTTATCGCCTACGTACTACGCCCTTATGTTACAATTGTCCGATATTTTAAATTTTTTTGGTTTTGTAACATAACTACGCTCCTGGTGTAATATATACCACTCCTTGGGTTACCGCAACGTTTTTTAATGAAACCTAACTCTTGGACTTTGTGAACAATCATATTTTTTGTTTTTTGGCTGTTTACTGATTTTTGGGTAGATCGCCTTCGGAAATGGCGTATTCCATCAGTTTGATCCTCCCTACACAATCGGTCTAAGGAATCTTTCGGAATTTTCACACCGCAATGATTTGCATAAGTTGAAATTGCTTTTTTGCCCTTTTCAAATCTTCCTTTACTACAATATTTTTTCTTTACTGTTTGAGTCTACCCTTTTTTGTGTCGCGTTTTAGTGCCTCCAGTGCTGCACTTAATAGAGTGAGGACTGTATTACTTTAACAGATGCGCATGACTGTTACAGTAAACTCGATGCGCATGACTGCTAAAGTAATTATATTAGTAAGTTAATACAAATTAACGGGCACATTAAATCAGTCAAACCTGAGAAACCATCGGAAACTCTCTGGTATGAACGGAAATGCGATGATAAAGAAACAGGGCCATACAGCAGTTACTTAATGTTGTTAGAAATAATTATTCTGAGTGTGCCACATGAAGATGACATATTGACAGCTAACACACTTTTTAGCGCTAGAGAGCATTTTCTGACTCCCTAAGACCTCGCTCCGTTCAAAACTCTCTAGCGCCAAAGTACATCGTTTATTAGTTTTTTTGTTCCGAATTTGAAATTTAATGGTCAAACTGCACATATTATAAGCGATTAATCATTTTATACATGTATTATTAGTTTTTTTTTTTTTTTCAACCACAAAACAAAATTATTTCGCAACAACACCCAAATACATCCATTGCCAATGGTTCAAAGCAAAACCCCATAGTGACAAAAGCATATATCCAATTGCGTAAAATAAGTTTGGTAAAATTGCAAATCGAGGTCGAGTACTACAAACATAATATTATAAATTGGTTATACCCTTGATCAAGGGCCCTGAGAGTTTAACTACATAAGTTATGTAGAACACAACATAACACTGTATACTATATAAGTATGTTGAGTATTGTGATAATTTCAATTTTATATCAACCTTGGTGTGGATAATTCGACCACATAAACCGTCGCAACAAGCGAAGCACCTTGAGATGCAAAAGCCGTTATAAATTTCATCGTAAAAAATATTGCTTGGTGGTATTGCGAAAAAAACGTTGCAATAAGTCCAGCTACTCCAGATAAGAGGCAGCAAATGAGTAATGTCCAACGTCGGCCAAAACTAAAATATTTTCGTTTAATCATAGACTGTATGAACTGGTATTAAGTTTTTACATGTCAGACAGATTTCCAAAAATAAGAGATCCAAGAACGCATCCAACCACTGTTACAGAGTTTGTATCTTGAAGAAACGAGTTTTCCCGACACGTCAAATCATACTCGGCTTTAACAGAATATTTATAAAAAATATAAGTCACATACACGTAGATAACCTGATGAGGAACATCGTAATAAAAGTTGGAAAATGATATTTTCGGTTGTGAAATACAGTTGAAGGTGCGAGAAACTGACAGTGAATCGCGATGTTCAAAGAACGTGAATTGTTTGGCCAAATTTTTGACAAGATCGTCATTTTCGAGAACGTGACACTTTTTTGAAAGATATTACATGAAAGACGTACTCTTTCGGAAAATTTTGTTAGAACGTGACACTTTTTGGCTATTTAACTTTTCTCTCGCATCCACAACTGTACCGTCATTTTTAACTCACATTGTTACAAAAAAGTTCAGTTTTTATTTTGAACTTCTATTTATTTTTAATGTTAGTTTTGAAAATATTCCACCGTATTTATTAGGGATTCTTCCGTCCAATTCCCATCAAATTCGAAACTAAAATTGCCACATAATTCGTTATTTGTTTGATTCGTACATTCTCCTCTGTCTACAAGTTCACCATTGCAATAGAGCGAATCGGGATAAACGACAATAATATTTGTGACGAAAAAAGCCATCGAACTGCTTGGCTTAGCCGGATGATTTTACTGTAGCCTCAAATTGAGTCCTCTAATTAACTCCCGTTTTTTCTGTTTGATTTTTTGGACAATTTAGCAGTATTGTTAACTCACAGGGGGAAGTGCGTGTAAATAGACACGCCACTGGTTTTTTCGTCGATTTAAGGCATATGGAGGCCCCGTAGGGCAAAACGGGTATTGCCAAATACCGTATTGGTGACCGCCCCTCAACTTTTCGAGAAAATTCGATTGACGGTTTGTTTTTGCGTAGGTTGGAGATTTCAAACAGCTCTCTAGGGGGCCCTGGTGGCTTTAAACAGAGAAAAATTTAGGTGGTCAAAGTCCTAGATTATTAGAAAATCAATTATTTAAAAAAAACGAAAAAAATCCTATTTTGACCCCCCAGGAGNGTAATTTACATACGTATAATACTAAGGTTAGGGTTAGGTGCATACCGTCCTACGGACAAAGTAGTATTTTTGTTTATTGAACTACACTTTGAAAAGTTTTTTGACGAAACCATTTTTTGACGAAGAAAATCTTAGTTCAATGTAATTTGAGAAATTTCATTTCGTCAATGACAAACGTCAATTTTTTGACGAAAAACACCTAAATCGAACAGACTAAAATCTTTAAATAAGTTTCGTCAAATTTTGACGAAACGCAAATTTTTTTCGACCAAACACACATTTTTTTTGACGAAACGCGTTTTTAGACGAAATATTTTTGACGAAACACTACATAACCGATTTTACTGTAGCCTCAAATTGAGTCCTCTAATTAACTCCAGTTTTTTTCTGTTTGATTACCTTTTTGGGACAATTTAGCAGTATTGTTAAGCTTTAAACAGAGAAAAATTTAGGTGGTCAAAGTCCTAGATTATTAGAAAATCAATTATTTAAAAAAAACGAAAAAAATCCTATTTTGACCCCCCAGGAGTTGGCGGTATAGCGGCTATAATATAGCCTCTACCGTCACGTAACATTTTTTCCAATAATAAACCGAACGTATTATTTAGAAAAAACTTTTAATTTACGCTATTAGTCTAGTTAATTAAATATCTTTAGCCTATTAGGTGAATAATATTATCCACAACGGAAATAAGCTAAAGTTTATACTAGTAGTAAAGTGTATACGTAGTACATTTTCTGTTGATTTCTGTTGACATTGAAAACTTTTAAGAAAACTGTTTTCCGTAAAGGTCACCGCGTAACCCCTTTGACAATTTAAACCCAGTATTACCAATAGTGTTTGAGTACTGAATCAACATAATTACATGTATACATTTTGCATTATTTATTCAAGTTCCCGAAGAAAAATTTTGACCAATAAAATACACGACCAATCTGCTTAACAGTCATGCGCAGCGTGCTTTCTATAAGCGTCATGCGCATATGGGGTAGTTAGCTACCCATTTTTNAACCGACCCGTATTTGAGGTTAAACCGACCCTTATTTGGCGCAATAATTTTTTTTTCGAAAAAAAGCGACCCTTATTTTGCTACTTCGACCCTTATTTGGCGATAGCGACCCTTATTTGAGGGGCCCTTATTTGGCGACCCCCCTGTATTTAAAAAAAAAAGCCGAAAAAAATCCTATTTTGACCCCCAGGAGTATAGCCTCTACCGTTACGTAACATTTTTTCCAATAATAAACCGAACGTATTATTTAGAAAAATTTTTAATTTACGCTATTAGTCTAGTTAGTTAAATATCTTTAGCCTATTAGGTGAATAATATTATCCACAACGGAAATAAGCTAAATTTATAGCAAAGTGTACACTTTCTGTTGATTTCTGTTGACATTGAAAAGTTTTAAGAAAATTGTTTTCCGCAAAGGTGACGTCGTAACCCCTTTGACAATTTAAACTCAGTATTACCAATAGTGTTTTGAGTACTGAATCAACATAATTACATGTATACATTTTGCATTATTTATTCAAGTTCCCGAAATTAACTCTTAGCCTAAGAGTCTTACGGTCCCATTCGTGCAAATTTGTTGTAATATTTTTCAATTGGAGGTGGAAATAAATTTCAGCCGTCACATCAATTTGACCTTTCGGAGTTACGTATTAAAACTAATATCATTTAAATGAATTCTACCAATCAGACTAAATTTTTGGGTTGAACAACCAGTGTTTGTCACCACCGACCCTTATTTAGCGAAACCGATAGCTAAAATTATGGCAACTCTTATAGAAGAAAAATTTTGACCAATAAAATACACGACCAATCTGCTTTAAGTAACACTCAGTTTTTCCACCTACGCACTACCTGCTTAACATCACAGTTCTTTTAGGCGGCACTGTTACTCTAAATAGGTAGGTGCTTTGGTAATCTTAGCATTTTTTTGCAAAAAATAATTACAGCAAAATTTACTAGTAATCATCCGTTTCCCAACATATAAGATAAACTAAGAGGCAAAGACAAATTGGATACCAAGCATTGCTTTTTATACCGCCTCTGCATTCTTCGAAAATGCAATCAATTCCCTTTGTTTTTTCGACTTTTTTCTTCTCTTTTTTGTCACTTTTAATTTTCGGCGAATTTTGTTGTCCCATTTTGTTCTCTTCCATTTTGGTACTAAGAGTTTCAAAATGTAAATAAATTGGCTTATAATATGGCATTGACAAGGCCGGAAATGATATTCATAACTATAATATTACGATTGTAGCAAATCAAACTTGTAGACTCTGAAGTATTCTAGGTCACTTTTTTTATAAGAAATTCTTTATTTTACTTAACTCTCAGGGGGGAGGAGTTTTTGGGAACCCGTAGGGTGAAAATGAGTGTAAATAAACACGCACTTAAAAAATTCATAATAATTCGCAATAATTCAAAAAAAAACTGGTAAAGCCAAATTGTAGACCTCGTCAAACTACGTCGATCTGAGTCTTCAGAAATTGATATGGGCCACCAGGGCCCCCTAGAGAGCTGTTTGAAATCTCCAACCTACGCAAAAACACCGTCAATCGAATTTTCTCGAAAAGTTGAGGAGGGTCACCATTACTTGACCGACCTTTATTGGGCGAAGGCGACCCTTATTTGAGGGTATACTACAAGTCAATAAAACTACCATACAATAAAACTACCACTGTATAAGTACATGCAATTTACTACAAATATACTACAAGTATACTACTACTAACAAGTATAATACTTTAATAACCAAACAATGATCCATTTTATTATCAGTAAAACGACAAACATCAATCTTCCAGACAATTCTCACATACCGTCGGTATGTAGTTTTTCCCGGTAAAATGTAATAATAAAAGATTTCCAAAAGTTTAAACTTAATATGTTCTTATTTTTGTATATCTGTATTCATCCGACAAAGGTGTATAACTTATATACAGTATAAGGAAACCAAAAAAAAACTTTAGCTTTTTTACCACGCATGAGCGGCGACATGCGATTCCGTCCCGCAAACCAACCAATTGACCAAAAAATTTTGAAAGCTTTTAAAATACCCTACAATCAATTCGTCAAAAATTTCCCTGAGAAATCTTTTCGGTTACGGTCACCGGTATTTCAGTTTATGTAGGTCAATCGACAGAAATTTAGTGAACCCGGGTCCCGGCGGCATATAAATCTTCCCTACAGACAAAAAAACAGAATAAAAGTATTTTGTCCGTAGATTAAACGGGAATTTATGGCTCAATTAATTCCAGACTCACTTGTAAATTTTACAAAAAAAGATTTATTGAAAGTCAATTTCAAATCCGATATCTAACCGCATATAAACGAACTCGGCGGTCAGAAACACAACACGCCTAAAAAACCCTTTTCAATACACGTTATTGCTGAAAGGCAACTTTATATCTTAGATATTATTTTGATTTCAATTTTTGATATTTAAAAAATGCATTTTGTTAACAAAGTGAATAAAAATTATGGAAAACGAATATCACAGAACATTTTATAGAAAACGATGGAACAGGAAATTATTGTTTTATTACAAATAATATAGTTTCATTGTAGTTCTGTGAAAAACAATGCAAGGGTTATCAGAACTCGGACCGAATGGCTTGTGACACATGGTTTAGTTCGGGCTGGGCTCGGCACAATTGGCTCGCTCAGAGCCAAAAATTACACTTTGGCTCGGATCGCCCCAAAGAATTCATTTACTCTATTGGAGTATAGGATGGGCCCGCGAAGCGGGGCTACATAGAGTACAGTAACTCTATTTGAGTACAGGATGGGTCCACGAATTGGGGCTGTATAGGATGCGATTAGCTTATTGTGGTACAGAATTGGCCCGCAAAGCGGGGCTGCATAGGATACAATTACTCTATTGTAGTAGAGGATGGACCCGCTGCATAGGATGCTGAACGTCAGTCAAATAATTTTTTTTTGGGGAGGGGCTGGGGGTTGAACATTAGCATAAACCGATTCAAATCCGTGTACTTTTACAATAATCACAAGACCTAATGACACCGTAATCACATCTGTGAGTCAAAGTGCGGACAGTGTGGTGGTACAAAAACCCGCCGAGCCGAATAAATTGTTGCGTTGCAACTCTTGGTCTGTAAGAAATGGAGTCGGAATCTTCCGAACCCGATTTTTATCGATTATGTTTGACATTTTTCGATGATTTGATTTCATTTGAAAGTCCTAAGTCATCGGATGCCGACGATGATAAGAAAACCTTGCCAAAAAGGTCGTTAAGTCAACGATCCAAACCGAATATTATCAAAGCTTTATTTACTGAGGACAGTCTTTAAAGTTTTTTTGTAATATAACGTAGCTAACTTTAGAAGGCGTTAATTTCCAAGCAAGCCAGTCACAATCATATAAAAAATACGTACCATACAAATGACGCCAGGCCCTTGGCCGACGGGTCAAACCCCAAGACAATTTTTTTTTTTGTAAATTTGTTAACTTAGGACATTTTTAACGAGCCAAAAACCTTAGCGAAGCCAACCCAGCTTATTCTAACAACCTATAAGACAAAGTTATATGTTTATAAATGATGATATTATTGGTAATATTTATTTTTAAAATAGAAACTTTAAAAATCTAAAAAGCCTTTTCATGAGAAGAAAAGGGATATTAATTTTGATGGGTTTATTGTGAAGGGAATGCAATTTGCTATTGCCATATCACTATCAGCTTTTATGAAAGCGAGAAGTCCAAAATTAGGTAATTTATGTGGAAACGTGACAAATTCTAAGTTATAATACATAGTAATAACAAATAACAAAAGCTGCTATACAGTGGGGCGAAACAATCTAGCAACGTTTTTCCGCCGAGCATTTGCTAGTTAACTAAGCGGGGGAGTTTACTATTGTAACTTTAACTAACTAACTTAAGCGGTTTCTCATGGAAAATACCAAAAAATATATTGCTACGATTGAAAGCAAATCTCATTTTGTGCTAAAATTGGCAAAAACAAAATCCCCATATCGGTGTGGGTAACGAGTTTGTCACTGAATTGAACGGGACTCGTTTTCTGAGTTGACAATATACGACGCGTCCCGTGCAGCTCGGTGATAAACTTGTTACCCACACCAGTAATGCATTACAGCGTCATATCTAAACAAATTTTTAGACTCGATGCTTCGAAAGTAGGTTAAACGTTAGACCGTGACGTTTTAAACGTTAATAGCTCTTTCAGGATAATTAAATGTGGTAAAACCACTTAACAAAATATTCAGAACGCAAGGCGGTTAAATTTCAACACCGCAAGCAAGTTAAGACTAAATCTAAGCGGCAAAAAGTTGGCCGCACCGGCTCCACGCGTAGTGAACTATTAGCAGAAAAAAAATCGGTCGCTTTTGGAACTATTGAAGAAGAAGAGGAAGAATCTGGTTCTGATGACGCTAGAGAGGATGATCAAGATACCGGTACTATAAAGTTTTTTAACACGCGATTATTAAAGGCAATCGCCCAATTTCTAAAAGTTTAATTTTAATACTGATAAAATATGATAAAATAGAATGGACTTTAGATTCGGAGGATCGTGATGGTGCAAAAGTTGCCGAAATTGAGAACATGGAAGAAGATAGTGGCGGTGATGCCAGAGTTTTGCAATTTTTCAATCGTATTTTCTCAAAACTGGTCATGATATCATACTGGGTTATTTAAGGCGACCTAAATCTGAATATTTTTCCGATCTAAAAATAGTGGTCGCGAAACTTCACCCAAAACACCATTTCCCGACTATTTGGTCGCGAAACCATATTTTGAACAAAAATTCGCGACCACACATTTGGTCGCGAAAGTACTCACAAACGGGTGTTTTCGCGACCACAAAATTTAAAATGTAAAATTTGTAATGTAATTGAACTTAGTAATAAAATTATGAAAAAAACTCAACAATTGTGAAACTTTGCGTAACGGCACAGACGTGGAAGAACACATGGCCGAAGCTGACCGACGCGACGAAGAAGAACAAGACGACGATTTACGCCAGGAAGAAGACGATATGGACGATCTTAACGAAATGTTCCAAGAAATTGTGTAGGAAATTTAAGATCACTCTATTCTACCAGTCGGTTTTACGCCCTGTAGACTTCCCGACCACTGTCCGCTTTTTGCTCCCTTTAGTTTGTGCGCGTTCAGCAGCTTGTCCGCTTATTACATAAAATAAGAAGAGAAAGAGCGGACAGTTCCTACATTTATAAAAAAAATATCCTAATTTTTTTAGGTTTAACTGAGTAGATGCATGCTTAGAAACACCGAAATAAAGCAAAGATTACCTTTCGAGCTAAAGTTCTAGTTAAATATCGTTTTATTGACTTGTACAAGACGTGAACCCTCTGGAGCAAAAATAAATTGCCACGATATTCATGTTGATTTTCTGTTGGAAAATATTCTATTCGTGTAACAAAATTAAACTTATAAATAAAATCTTTTGTGACATAAATGCTTTGAATTATATAGAAAATTTTATGGATTCGATATACATTTGAACAAAAAAAGAAAATTTTGAAATTAATCATCCAGATAACTAACCGTAACACGAAAGATTAACATTGCACAGATAATCCCTTATTCGCTTATAATAATCTGCATCGTGCGTTCACCAGATTTGTTTTGGTATTTCCTACACCAATTGAAGAGGAAAATCTCGGCAGAATTTGCGAAGGGTATGCATCCGACGACATGAACGAGGCCGACCAGGAGGGTAAACTGATAATTTATTAAAAAAATTCAAAATAAACCACGAAAATTAGTTACTGTAACTAGTTATGTTACCACCAGTTATCTTAACAAAATTCCATTATGTTTACACGAGTTTGGGATTTAATGAACTTCGGTTTTTGCCGACGCTCTACCCAATAATCGCCTACGACCTACCCAACTACAGTATGTTAACAAAATTCTATTATTTAACTAGTTTTTGGCGATGTACGTAATGGCGTTAACATAGATAGTTAGGTGGTGTATTCCATACGTTCGGTGTGGGCATTTTGTAGCACGTAAAGTTTGAACCTATAGCCTATAGGAGATCTGTATAATAAAATTTTATTATTTTTAATTAAAGTTCGAATTTTTGTATTTCTTTCCCATAAGATACATTTCGAAACAGTTTCTACGGAGTCTGCACAAATCGAGAAAAATGAAGTTGACTTGAAAAAGCGCCTGGAATGTTCGAGTCAAGCCGATGGTAACGTTGAAGAGACCGAAAATAATGAGGCCGCTGAAGACCACGAATACTGCCATTTTGAGATGCACGACGACGTAATGCTTGAAGATAATAGCATTATGGCCGATTTACTAGAAATTCTGTGAGTTGTCTATTTATTAAATACTTTTAAAAAGTATACCTACATGTAATGTTAGTATACTTTTAATTAATAATCTGTATCATTTTAATTTTATAGAAATATATACATGTAATGTACCGTGTGTTTTTACTTATTTGCTGACTTTTTCACCCACGCCAAAGCCATAAAACTTGGCACAAAAAAGCGACGGCGAAAGGCAAGATATTATAGTATCTTTAAGAAAATTTGGAAATGGTTTTGCAAAGGCCCAGCGGCTGGGCCCCAGCCAGAGCATTTTTTTTATAAATTTAAAGCGTCTCACGGTGAGACAGTATTACGATTAAATCGTTTCAACAGCCTGCAGGAGTTAAGCTTTGGATTATTTTTTAATCAAATTTGTGGTTTAGTATAAACCGTACAAACCGTATTTGACCAATATTTTATCGCTGACAACCATATCGCGAAATCAACGAGTAAAATACAAGACAAACACATTACAGTCAGCTCGAATTTTGTACCAATTTTACATGCAGCCCCTGTACCTTTATCTATCAACATGACTTTCACACTGCCCCGATTTCGTAATTTTGTAGGCCGTCGTTTAAATTATGTACAGTCCTTCACCATTTATCGGACGCTTACCTCATTTATACCATCATTTATAAATGGTTAGGGACTGTACCATGTTTCGTGCAAAATTGTCGGTAAAAATATCAAACGATACCTGTCAAGGCAACTTGAAAAATGTACAACTGCGTTGTAACTGCGTTTGTTTCGAAATCTATCTTATAAGTTATAAAGTTACCGTATACAGCCGGCAAAACGGTTACAGTCCCTACTCCCAATACGGACGCTCCCGATACGGACGCTTTTTCGGCGAAAAAAGCGTTTTTCCCAATACGGACGCTGCCCCTTTTTTGCGTTTGGGCGGCCGATGATCCCAATAAGGACGCTTTTTGCAGGGTAAAATTCAGGCATTTATTCAAAAAAATTTGATATATGTAAATTAAAATGGCTTATTTACGCTTAAAACATTGTCATAATAAGTAATTTACAGTCCCNTTTTTTTACCGAAAATATTGTTTTTTAAATACATTATGTGTTTACATATTTTTTTATTTGTTTCTTTTGTTATTTCGGTCACCAATGTTGTGTCTCAGAACAGGTGAAAAACAGCGGGAAACTAGCTAAAATGAAGGCGCGCACTAAATCAAACACGAATAGAAATCTGCTTGACAAAATATAAAAATCAAAGATCTAGTTTAATTTTTGAATAATTAGTGTTTCAAACACAAAAAAAAATATTCCGATATCGCCCACAGTTGCGCGTTGAAAATGTGGCAAGTTGTGCCACATTTAGCGTGGACGGGGTACGAATTAGGCTCAACGTGGCCGAGTTAAAACAGCTATTATGCGACAAAAATACAAAATATAAAAATGTATCTAATTTTTTTGCGTTTTCAGATTTCACCCTTTTCAGTTTTCGTCGTTTGTACTGGTGTGGGTTACGAGTTTGTCTCCGAGCTGAACGGGATTCGTCGTATATTGACGCGTGACGTCACGCGTCCCATAACTCAATATACACTCCCTGTGCACATATCTTGCACATTCGCTGACCCAAAAATTGGCAAGATAAGTGCAAATGGCAAGATAAACGCACATGGCGTAGGCGGATTAGCTGGAAATCATGGATTTTCAAAATTTGGCAAGATAAATGCACGATCTGGAATATTTAGGAGTTCTAGAATGTTTTGGATTTCAGTGTAATTGTATAAAGTTAAAAACTCTAAAAAATAAATCTCATATACACTTGTTGAAAAAATTGTTGATTAAATCGCGAAAAGAAAAAAGTTTTCTTATCATATGTTCATTGAACTAAAAAAAAGAGATTTTGAGAATTTGTTGTGTGAAAACTACACCATTTTAGAAATTTTTGGCAAGATAAATGCACAGTGCGTAGGCGCATGTGATGGAAAATAATTTTGGAAAAAAATGGCAAGATAAGTGCACCATCAGGCTTTTGGCAAGATAAGTGCACAGGGAGTGTACAACGAGTTCCGTTCAGTTCGGTTACAAACGCGTAACCCAGTTGTACAAACTTTGTAAAGCTAGTTTTTTGTTGGTTTTGGCGACTTATTTTTTTGCAAATATGCATCGTTTCTTTTTGACCAAAAAGCGTCAAAATTTTAAACACTGCCGACAGCTATATTGGGTCCTTTGTCAAATTGGCACCTGTAGATGACGCACGAAATTACGTTAGTCATGATAAAAATGGAGAAGTTCATTTACTCACCAAAAAACCAACCTCAAAATACGGTAGTACTTTTAAAATTTTGGAAGGAAAGCTAAACGTAGCAGCTGGAATTAGTTTGGAATCTATAGACAAGAAAAGTGTCACAGTAACCAGAAGTGACAACTTATTACAGTTATGTTACCAGTATTGTTACACTTTTACTTCCCCAAACTATAGCGATATGGGTTATTATTTTCAGTTCGGGCATTGTACGGTCGAAGTCAATACATGTTTTGCTCGACAAAAAACGCTTATTATTCTAGTATATAGGAGGAAAGGAAAAGATTGTAAATTACGGGTGCAACATGACGGTGACTTAACTCCTAGGGGGAAGTGCGTGTAAATAGACACGCAACTTGCTTTTTTCGTCGATTTAAGGCATATGGAGGCCCCGTAGGGCAAAACGGGTATTGGTGACCACCCTCAACTTTTCGAGAAAATTCGATTGACGGTGTTATTTTTTGCGTAGGTTGAAAATTTCAAACAGCTGTCTAGGGGGCCCTGGTGTCCCAAATCAATTTCTGAATAATCAAATGGACCTAGTTTGACGAGCTCCACAACTTGATTTTACCAGTTTTTTTGAATTATTGCGAATTATTGTGAATTTTTTAAGTGCGTGTTTATTTACACGCATTTCCCCCTACGGGTTCCCAAAAACTCCTTCCCCCTGAGAGTTAATAATTAAACTAGAATAATATTTTCTTGGATACGACATGTAACACTTTGTCAGCCGGGTTATTGCCTTGTTCGAACACCATCTGGCCATCTGAGTTTATCGTCTCATTTGGGACTAACAGAAAAACGTGCCGTCTGGATACTGACGAAGGCACTTAATCTCCAGCCGGGAGCGTTTTCATTTCGACATCCCGATAGAGACAATGCATTCTTACGATTTTTGCCAAGTACAAATCAGTTTCTAATTATGAATAATGATTGCAGTTCGAAATTTGCCAAAGAAGCCAGTTTCATGATGCCAACTGTTTTTGTTGATTTATGTGATCTTGACACAAAACTTTGCCCAAACCATTCGACGTGTCAACCTCGGCAGAACGATTTCGTCTGTAAAGTCTCGTCTAATATTGATACAACGGGTCAAACTTCAGTTGGGTAAACTTTAAGCAATCGACAAAATATTAATTTCTGAAGAATGTTAGTTTGACCAAAATAAGTGATCTACAACAGTCAGGGGCAGTGTTGGAAGCGTTGGGCGTTTGGGTGCGTTAGCCAACTTTGGAAACTTGGAGCGTTAAACAACTTTTCCAACACTGGTCAGGGGTCCCTAGATGTGCATTTTCCATTTCGAAAAAAACGTGCACACCTAGAGAGACATGCCCATCTAAAGAGATATTGCTTGCAGTACTCACGGGAAACTGAAAAAGTGCACATCTAGAAGTATTTATAAATTTCCAAAAAAAAATGCACATCTAGAAGTATTTNACGTTGGAAACTCATCATTCGCTTTTATTTTTATTTTAACAGTCTAGAATACTTTTTTCTGTATTTAAAGGTTTTGAACTGAAGATTATGGCAGGTTATCATAGTATTATAGTTTTTTGTAGTTTTTGCATATCATGGTTCAAATTCGGACTCGCTATCGCTTTCACTATCCTTATAATTATGGCTTCGTTGTCGAAGCTGCCGATGTGAGGCTGACCTTTGTGGTCGGGCGGGAATTTTTGGGACTTCGTCTTCCTCCTCCTCCTCATCATCATCGGAATAATTATATTTCGGTTTGTTCGAAGTTGAATCCCGCGATCGCCGCGATTGAAAGCTATTACTGTCATGCTCCTCCACCGAAAAACGCTCGGGCCGTTTTCGAGAACGCTTGGGCCGCACCTCCTCGGCCTCGTAATCATCATCCAATCCAAGCCGGGCATTATCGTCAAAGAAGTCGGCTTCGCTCAACTCGCACGAAACTCGACCACGTTTTCGCCGCGGCTGTCGATTCTCCTTAAATTGATCATCATCCGACTCGCCGCCAAAATCGTCGTCATCGTCGGCCGAGTGGAAGCGCTTTGGCGGTCGAATGTTGCGTCTGGGCCGCTTTGTCGTTTCGAAATTCGCCTCGGGATTTAACTCCTGTAGTTTCGTCAACACCTCTTCTTTGGGCAAATCCTTGAGATCCTCGAATATTTTATCCTTCTGCCGCCGGGATTTGCTCAAGATCTGGATGTGATTTTTGAGCTCGTCTTTGTCCATGAAGGTGACGCGGTCATCGAAATCGTCTTCGTCCGTTGGTGCCTCAAAATCATCGCTAGATTGGGCGCCGGACTCTTCAGTTTCCTCCTCGCCAAATGTCGGCTGCGGCAAATTGTCGGAACGTCGCGCTGGACGTCGGCGAACCGGGGATAGGTCATCAGAGCTGTGTTTAGGCTATATAAACAGAAACAGAAAATGGGATATTGGCAATATCATGTTGCATACAAATTCTATGTTATTTAACTGATTATAGTCTATAATTTATAGACTAAATTTATAGTACACAGTGTACTGTACAGTACTTGGCCAGTTATGTTAATATTTTACTATAAATTATACGCTATAATATTGAGTTACATACCACAATTGAGGCAGTATTATTCACCCCTGCGCTGTTATCTTACAACTTTTGTATAAAAATCCGGAAGATAACGGAGCTTAGCGAACTGGGACATATGTAAGATAAAAGCACATTGCAAAATAACGCGTGACACCATAATGCCGCAGGGGGTTAATTTATAGGCTTAAGGGGGTTAACCCGGGTTACTGTTGATCAAATTCTCGGAAAAACGTCTCACCTGAAATTCATCACAAAAATTGAACCACTAACGCTATCAATTAGTTTTTTTTTTGTATTAACTTTTTTTTTTGAGAAACTTTAAACGTTTTCTGATTCATTGGTCATTTACCCCCTTAACAATAGCATAATATCATCAGATCTCGAGCTAAAAATTATGGCGTCAATCCTAATTGTTAGAACTCCCAACTTAGTCAGTCTGGGTCGTGGTGTTCTCATTTTGTTTGGATAGCCTAGCTGTATTGTGTAGATTGAAGCGAATTGGATGGGGCTTTCGTTGGTTTTATCCGCCGTTTTGGATTGTGTTTTTTGGGATACCCGTCTTCATCGTCGTCCTCCTCGACGCTTTCATCGCTTGACTCCCTATCGGACGTTGCCAGCGCATTATTCTTGTCCACATAACTAGTAAATGTTTTGTAGCTCGCATCCTCATCATTAACACAAATGCTGAGCGCCTCGGCCAGCAGTTTCGATGCCGAAAACATATTATTTGATTTTTCGTCCGTTTCCCCATTAAACGTGCGGCAATTTTGGTGGAGAAGATTTAACTCCCAGAGCAGTGTTTGTTTGCGACGGTAGTAGTTTGTCTCGAGCCGATCGACGATCAGTGTTAAATTGGTCGGATAGGCAATCGATTTCCAGTACTCGGCCTTGAAGGCAGCCTCAACCTCCGTATTAAAAGCGCCAAACTCCCCGTCGCGTATTGTAGCGCGGATAATAGTCGAAATGCGCGCAATCTCATCAGCCTCGATGGCATCCGCGTCCACGTGGAATTTTTGAAGGGTGATATCATCAGCGTCGATTCCCTCGGGTATTAACTCCCAGGTAGAATGGCGTGATAATTGGTCATCAGTGTCCCAGTGGACCATATAACGCTGATAGTGACCATCATCTCGCCGCCCGCTCTCGACAACGGAGCCGACAAACCACTGCGAGTTGGACTGCTCGTCAAATAGCGCCATACAGCGGGCATTGACGCGAAAGTGTTGGCGGGAGGCCTTATTGTAGGGTTAAAATTTTTACTTCGTGTAATTAACCACGTACCGTATTGCCAATACGGTATTGGATCAAAAACCAAGAAATAAATTTGCAATTTTTGCCGATAAAAACATACTTAAATTTCATAAAATAATACCATAAAACAATATCATAAAAAATAAAAAATATATTAGATATTCTTATATATTTCCATATACTCCAAGGATATAGATTAAAAAATAACATTTAAAATAAAAGTCTGCCTTCATGGTGAAAATGAAGAGCATGTTGTAAAATATTGCAACATACGCGTTGCCGGGTTAAGTTCCTCAATGTGTACAATAAAGTACCTTGTAAGTACTTTAATGCGAAACAAAAATGTTTCGAAATTTTAACTTTTTTCACGTTTTTAATGGAAATTCTCCCTTTCAGAAAAATAAGGACGAGAAAAAACGGGATCGGGATGTAAATACTCTACTTTAATAGCTGACCTTGGGCAATTGGCCCAGTTTTATATATTTTGAACCCAACCTCATCATAAAGCGGCCCATAAACGATAAATTCCTCGCAGTCTGTGATTGGGGCGTATTTAACTTCTAGGGTCGTTATTTCAGAGCCATCAGAAATGGGCGCCATCGAAAAATCTAGGGTGATGGCAAACCAACGTATGGGATTGTCTTTGAACTCGCCCGTTTTGAGGATTTCAATTCTGAGGTCGGATATTTTGCAGCGTAACTCCTGGCGAAAGATTGCCGGGTCGGATTTGATCCAGCGTGGAACTTTGTCACCAGCGCGTAATTTCAATTTTAACTTTGATTCAACTTCAGTTACATATTGTGAATGAGCCGCAGGAATGTAAACGACATAGTCGCCTATTTGAGGTACAAATGGTGTTCGTAAAGCTATATATGAATTCATTTTTTTTAAATCGAAGTCCCAACCGAGATTAACCATAGGCACTCTGATACCCAAAACAAAATACAAAAAAATATTTCCTGTAAAAATGGGAAGATTTTTTTGTGTCGCCCAACAAAAATACAATTATATATTATTATGAATAATCTTCATTGGGCACTACTGGAAAACGGAGAAAATATTTTCCGTTAACATTTTTTTCGTTTTTTTTATTTTTCTCAGTTTTCCAGTTTCTAGTCGGAAAACGGAGAAAATATTTTCCCTTAACATTTTTCTTCGTTTTTTTATTTTTCTCCGTTTTCCTGTTTNACTCCTGGTGAAAGATTGCCGGGTCGGATTTGATCCAGCGTGGAACTTTGTCACCAGCGCGTAATTTCAATTTTAACTTTGATTCAACTTCAGTTACATATTGTGAATGAGCCGCAGGAATGTAAACGACATAGTCGCCTATTTGAGGTACAAATGGTGTTCGTAAAGCTATATATGAATTCATTTTTTTTTAAATCAGAGTCCCAACCGAGATTAACCATAGATACTCTGATACCCAAAAAAAATCCAAAAAATATTTCCTGTAGAAATGGGAAGATTTTTTTTTGTCGCCCAACAAAAATACAGTTATATATTATTATGAATAATCTTCATTGGGCACTACTGGAAAACGGAGAAACTGGAAAACGAGAAAATATTTTCCGTTGACATTTTTTTTCGTTTTTTTATTATTTTTCTCCGTTTTCCTGTTTCTAGTCGGAAAACGGAGAAACTGGAAACGGAGAAACTGCAACTAAAATTGTGCTAATAGGGCATTTATTACACGAGATTATAAATAATCGATTGAATAAAAATTTTCTCCGTTTTCCAGTTTCTCCGTTTTCCGACTTGAAACAGGAAAACGGAGAAAAATAAAAAAAAAAACGAAGAAAAAATTTAACGGAAAATATTTTCTCCGTTTTCCAGTTTCTCCGTTTTGCCGTTTCTCCGTTTTCCAGTTTATCCGTTTTCCCGTTTCTCCGTCTTCGGTTACTTCTCGACTGGGAAAACGGAAAAAAATTATCCCTTTTCCAGTTTCTCCGATTTCCAGTAGTGCCCTTCATTGTGATCAAAATTAAAGACGATTAAAATCCTGGGATCAAAAAATTTTCCGTTTTCAAAATCAGTTTTTTTTGTGTTACTAAAAATAATGTAAGACACTAAGAGTGTGTGAATCCATTTTCTTGAGTGTGTGTAATCCATTTTGTTATTGGATTCTCTTCAAATGAATTTTTGGGTTTCGTATTGGCAGCAGTAGTATTTATGCTCCTGGATGTCGATGGCACCTGGATATTTGATAAATAATCTTCGGGCGTCTCCTCCTCTTTATCAACCTCTTCTTCGTCATCTTCTTCCTCTTCGCTGGAAGACAGAATCCGCCGTCGTTTCTGTGGTATTCGTCGTTTTTCTACGGGGGGTTGTGGGGTCTCGGATTCGTGTGACGTCTGAAGATCGGAATTTTCGCCGGTTTGAGTTTCACTCTCGTCACTTTCACTGTCCGAGTTTAACTCGGAAGCATCATCCTCCTCGTCCTCCTCTTCGTCATCATCGGCCATGGAAANGTCTGACTGGTGGCGATTTCGCCTATGTCGGCGTGAATCGCTATCCTGGGCCGAGGAGTTAACGCGTATAAATCCGTCGTCCGCGGGGACAAAACCCCGCGGCCTTTTACGGCGCCGTGCCGAGGATGCGCTCGCGGTCGTGGTGCTGGGTTCATTCCATTCGGAATCGGACCCTTGAATGGAATGATCTTCGTCGGAGTCGTCCGGAAGTACTTCGGGCTCCGGCGATTCGCGGTTTAACCGCCGTCGTCGCGGCACACTCACCGGTGTTTTCGGGCCTTTAATTAGGCGTTTCAAATTGATTTATTGATACATTATTGTGGATCATTTTACGTTGCTCGTTGGCAAATTAGGAGAGAAGAAATTGAAATGAAACTACCTCGGCGTGGGAGAAGATTATTATTTTTGCAACCAATAGAAAAAGGTTTGGGCTTGAAGAGCCCACATATAACGGTCCGATTTCCCACCGAAAATACCAAAAATAACCGATCAAAGTACAATAAACATCGGTTTGTGGAAAACCACTCGGAACTTTTTTTTTAATCGGGCAGAGTCAATTTTTCATGGGGAATTTTTGAAGCTCTTGTCCCAGAGTGGCGGTATTTATATTTCAAATTCTTGGCCTGGTAATTTTGAAACGAACGTTCGCATATTTCAATATCTAGGCAGTTATGTTACACATTAACTCGAACAAAAATGTTTTCGTTACTATACTAAAATAATAAAACTTTGTAATCAGAGTTAAAGCTAGACCTTATATGATAGATTTACAGGTCTCGTTAACGATATTGTTAACCCAAGTGTTTTTACTCGGTATAATAACGAAACTACTCTTCAAAATTTATAATATCTTCAAATCAATTTGAAATTCCCACCTTTGGGAGGTTGTGACGGATCTTTTGACTTTTCTTGCTCGTACCAGTTATTCTCGGCAATTGATATGCGACGGACGGCCGCGTTTCGCTGTTTAATAATGGCGGTTGACAACGGCGCACACAGCGACGCGCCAACTAGCGCGCCAGTATCTTGACTTTGACTTCGAGTTTGCACCTGAAAGTTTTGAACATTCATTGGCATGCTGTTCTCGTCGATATTCTCGGGGCTATTGTTTCCCTCGGTGACACTCTCATTTTCGAAACTGCGCTCTAACTGTAGCTCCCGGATCCGCTCGCCCAGGAGATCACGTTGACCCTGGTGCTCGGTTTGGGAGCCATTACTTAGATGATTGACCCAACCCAAATGAGGCTCATTATTTGAATTCGTAAAAAGTCCAGGGTTCATTAAATGCGGTGCGATTCCGGTTTGATCATCAATAACAAAGCCCTCTCTATCGCGAATAACTTCGTAAGGGTTCGATTTTTTTTTTATTCACACTTGACAATATCTATAATGGAACAAATCATAGTAAAGGGAAGTGGTCATAAGGTCTCAAGAAAAAATACATAAGACCTTAATCTAATTTATAAAAAAAACACGAATACCAAAAACCTTTGTTGGGCTTTACCCAAAAGATTTAAAAGAAACGATTATAATATGCATAATTTATACCGTATGATTCCGTAAAGATATAATTTCTTCCAGAAAACTATGAAAAGCTCTTTTCTGTCAAAAAATTCAAAATTAAATGATTTATGAGAAAAAAACTGAAAACCGTGTCACCGACAAATCGGGTTATCGACCTTTAAAATTTTCTTTTTACTCGTAAGAGATTATTAAGTTTATACCCTATTAGTTTCCCATGTGCAATTTTTTCGAACCCTACACTGGATGATAATCCGTCTCGAAAAACAACTCATCGGGCAGATTCCGGAACTTATCATTTGTTCCGAATCCCAGTAAGGAAATGTGGCCCTGTGAGTCACATGCGGCAATCTGCATGCCGTCCGGCGACCAGCGAAGGTCGTGGACAGAAATCGGCTCATTGGATTCAATGGTTGACGGAAAGTAGGCTTCTGAAAGACGTTTCCCATATTCGGCATCCCATAAAACAACCAGACCGTCACACCCGGACGATACAAAAATCGTCTTATAAATTGGATGCGGTTTTAGATTTTGAATGTGCTCAGTGTGGTGCTTTAAAACCCGATAAAATGACCCATCATCGCTGCGCCAAATCTTGATCATATTATGATTACCTTTATCTGTGTTGTAAACCAATCAGGTAGAGTTTTTGTACTTTAACCGGTTTTCCCGATACCGGAGGTCATATTCCATCAACATAATAATGCTTAGGCTTTGTTAAGACGAGTTTTCGAAAAATTAGTTTACTCGAGCAAATACACAGGATATGCCGTTAACCGTCCGGAACCGGTTTAACAGTCCAGTTTTTAATAAAATTTAGTGGGCGGTTAACGGCATATCCTGTGTATTTACAAATAGACCGCTTTAAGGCAATTAACCCCATTATGTAATTTATAAGTTTAGGCGTAAAACATCTATTTTATAAATAACTGACGTTATAAATTTCGGCCTGTCATATTGTTTCAACACTAACCTTCACCGACTATAGCAGTAACAACAAACCGATCGTTGTTAATCCATATGCCATCGTTGACCTTGGGTCGTTTTTTGGGGTCCATGCCTTCGTGTACCAGGTCACTCACGCAGTCGATAACAATGTCTTTCCAGCGTTGGCGAGAGTAGGACCAAATACGCGCCGTCCCATCAAAACTCGTTGTTAGCAGTCTGGGAGTACGGTGAACGCCATGAATTTTATTTATTTGTTGGTTAACTTCTCAAATCAAATTAGAAATATACTTCAGGACTCAAGTCTAGAGCTTGATCCACTGATAAAAACAGTTGTTATAATTTTTGGGGGTTGCAAAGATCGACAAACGGCGTTTTTTGCAACACTGGGAGGTGGCACTGGGTTAAATAAGAGAAGAAAAATAAGAATTGGACAGGTTAATTTTTCGAAAAAAAACTGTCAATACAGTTTTATTCACGCGATACAGTGACCTTGGGAAAAACTGGCAATAACATAAAAAATTATTTTGAAGCTGGACAAAACTGTACCCGTTTAGCAGTTTTTTTTTCGAAAAATTGACCTGTCGAATCCGAATTTTTTTCTCTAAATCTGTTTTTTGAAATTCCAACACGGCTTGAAAACAATTGATTTTTTTATTTTTTGTTCATTGCGTTCACCCAATCTGGGATGAATGGTCTCGGATTCCTCTTGTGCCCATTCGAGGCTCGAAATAATGGTCGTGTGATTGTCGAGCTCATCGATGCGGTCGACGGGTGCCTTATTGGTCGGGGGATGAATCATATAAATCCTGACGCGGCCGTCGTTGAATCCAACCGCGGCAAATCGACCGCCCTTTGACCAGGCCTGTTGTAGCGCTTTGGTCGGTTGCAAATTAGTTCGGATCAAAAGTTAAATAAAATTGTGCTGGTTTCGGACACGGTATAACCAAATGTTTGGGAACCAAAAAAAGTCCGAATATCTTTGGTTGGAAATCGGACGTTTGGTTATACGGTATAACCAAAAGTCCGATTTATAACCGGAGATATTCGGACTTTTTTTAATTATACCCTTATAACTTTATCCAACCTTGCGGAGTTTTGATCCCTACTAATTTGCAAACGACCTTTATCACTGGCTCGGGTGCGCTCGACAAACTTGATTGGTCGGCCAGAATCAAATTGTTTTTCGGTTTCATCATAGGACCAGAAGATAACCGCCGAATCGTTTCCGGTTGAGAGTAACACCCGAATATTCTCACCGACCACTGCCGGACACCAAGAAATGGTGGTTATTTTTGCACTGTGGCCCATGAGAACGGTTAAGGTCGCGCCAGAGGTAAGGGACCATATTCGAATCATTTTTTTATCGTCGCAGGACGCCAAGAGGGTGTTATCAGGATGGACTTGCATATCCATTACTTCGCCCTCGTGGCCCCGGAAAGTCATAAGCAAAAGGGCGGTACGTGAAGACCAAACTTTAATGAGGGACTCGTCGGATGCCGTTATTATCCGACTGCCTGTCTGATCGTACGTTATAATACACACTTTAATAGCTTTATAGATTATAATTATAAGGCCCCGTCTCAATTCATATAAAGTTCAAACTGAACGATTTCGGCCGCCATTTTTGGCAAATTTTCTCCGTTTTCCTGTTTCTCCGTTTTCCGCTAGTGCCTTAACAAGTTACAGAGAGGTTATAAGGTCTTAAAAATACCGATCTTAAATGAATTTTCAAAAGACCATAAGACGTTATACCATGAAAAACCCTATAAGCAGAAATGCAGCTATCGGTTGGTTTGCTAGAACGATATTTTCTGACAAAGAGATATTAAGAAATCGCCCGGATTTTATTATTATTTTTTTTAATTTTATGTCATTTGCTTTATGTTTTATAAAGCCATTCCTTGGTCTAGATGACCGAGCACATGAGAATGAACTTGAAAGGAATTCCAAAATGTGGAGTTGAACTGAATTGATCGAGGTAACTTGGAGACTTTCTGGCAACGGAAGCGCGCTGTATGCGACAGATTTCGGAAATATTTTGGCGAGAAGAGCGGAGTACTACCATTGCGGTGTTTATGGGAAAGTGCACGATCGCTAAATTCACGTTCCGGGGGCCTGAATAAATGCGAGATTAAACCGGGAATAAATAACTAAAAAATCGGCTTAGCGCCACAGGTAGACTTTTTAAGGGGAAGCAAAATTAGGGGAAGACGTGTAGCCCAGTAAAACAGAGATACAACACTATTTCTTTTGACAACATGTACATTGTACACAATCAAATTTTCTATCGCAAATTTCAAAAATTACCACGTGCTACATTTATAAGCATGTTGACACTTTGGTCCACTTTTTTTCCGGTAATTCCGGTTTGAAATATCTCAAGTTTGGCTCCCCTTAAAAAATCTACCATAATTTAAAATTTGAAAACATAAAGTTTATATAAAGCCCAAAGTGAATAACGTTTAATATTAAAATATATTATTACCTTATTACTAATAAGTTATTAGTAATAATGTGATAATACATTTTAATATTAAACGTTATCCACTAAGTTATTAGTAATAACTTATTACTAAGAGTATTAGGATATGAAGAAGGAGAAATGTGTGAACTTTCATCGACAAATTATATTTTATAATAAATAGGACAGATTAATATTAGTCTACTTATATTAGATGTTATTGAGTAAACTAACATTAATCTGTCCTCTTCATTATAAAATATAATTTGTCAGTGAAAGTTCACAAATTTCCATTCCTTCATATCCTAATAGTCTTATTAATAACTTAGTGGATCAATATAAGGTTCAATATGTATTATTACATAGGCTATGCACTTATTTCGAATAATCTAACAACTTAAATTCCTATATAATTAACATCGAACAAAGTAAGTGAACATTGTCTAGTTTTTGCAACTGACCAGGTCTGACCACCCGGTAATATATATCGTGTACCTGATTCTGAAAAGCGGTAGACCAGAAGGTGATCCTGGACGACTTGAAGAATTCGAAAATTGCGGCAACTGTTTTAGCAAATATTGAAATGATGGCAGTGGATGATTTTGCGTCTAAAATTTTAAAACAAATTGTTTTAAGGGTAGATTTCGAATAATTTTACTTGATATTCCAAGTAACGGTTTAGTTGGAATAGGGTACACGGTTTTTTTTTATATTTTTAAAATATGCAAAATATTTACGTGGAATATTGCTAGTATTTAGTTGAAATATTGCTACTCAGATGCCGGAAAAAATTATTTGACCTAAAGTTTTTGATATTTTTTTTGAAAATATTCCAAGTAAAATTATTCCGAAACATGTCTACAGTAAATCTCAGCCTGAAAGATTAAAGTTAGTTTGACGAGCTCTACAACTTGGCTTTACCAGTTTTTTTTGAATTATTGCGAATTATTGTGAATTTTTTAAGTGCGTGTTTATTTACACGCATTTCCCCCTACGGGTTCCCAAAAACTCCTTCCGCCTGAGAGTGAAATAGGGCGATTTGTGTTTNCCTTATTACTAATAAGTTATTAGTAATAATGTGATAATACATTTTAATATTAAACGTTATCCACTAAGTTATTAGTAATAACTTATTACTAAGAGTATTAGGATATGAAGAAGGAGAAATGTGTGAACTTTCATCGACAAATTATATTTTATAATAAATAGGACAGATTAATATTAGTTTACTCATATTAGAAGTTATTGAGTAAACTAACATTAATCTGTCCTCTTTATTATAAAATATAATTTGTCGGTGAAAGTTCACAAATTTCCATTCCTTCATATCCTAATAGTCTTAGTAATAACTTAGTGGATAAGGTTCAATATGTATATTATTACATAGGCTATGCACTTATTTCGAATAATCTAACAAATTAAATTCCTATATAATTAACATCGAGTAAATGAACATTGTCTAGTTTTTGCAACTGACCAGGTCTGACCACCCGGTAATATATGTCGTGTACCTGATTCTGAAAAGCGGTAGACCAGAAGGTGATCCTGGACGACTTGAAGAATTCGAAAATTGCGGCAACTGTTTTAGCAAATATTGAAATGATGGCAGTGGATGATTTTGCGTCTAAAATTTTAAAACAAATTGTTATAAGGGTAGATTTCGAATAATTTTACTAGATATTCCAAGTAACGGTTTAGTTGGAATAGGGTACACGTTTTTTTTTATATTTTTAAAATATGCAAAATATTTACGTGGGATATTGCTAGTATTTAGTTGGAATATTGCTACTCAGAGGGCACTACCTGAAATCGAAGAAACCTGAATTCGCAGAAACCTGAAAATTTTTCTACGTTTTCAGGTTTCTGCGATTTCAGGTAGTGCCACTCAGAGGCCGGAAAAAATATTTGACCTAAAGTTTTTTATATATTTATTGAAAATATTTCAAGTAAAATTATTCCGAAACATGTCTACAGTAAATCTCAGCCTGAAAGATTTAAGTTACTTAGGTTTCCGTCTCGAAGCTTTATAGCCTATAAATTATAGCCTAAATTATAAGTACACGGTTAAATAGGGCAATTTGTGTTTATGTTTTTTTATAAACATGATTTTTTCAGTCGCCTAGCCTATCAAATTAAGGGGTCGGATATAAAAATTATTTTAAAAATCAATAAATTTATACTTCCTCCTAAATGAAATAAAAAAATAAGACACTCCCTAATCTAATGCTCTAATACAGAGTTGAGAAAGACGCAATAACAATCGTCTTCGTCAAATATAAAAAAAGTGAGTGTCAAAAAGGAGAATGGAGGCGACAATTGAATCAACTGAGCGTAGGCGGCCCATAAACGAATCCAGGGCTCTCGCCCAATCAGAGGCGCGCTCGCTCACATATCGCGACATACATGAGACATTAGTGTGCGACCGTTGCATAAACGAGCTTCGTCGATCGATTTAGGCCCCTTCTCGCCATCGACGAGACTAATACGATAATGGGCTACCACCTCCACCCCCTTAACCCCTAAAACACGATTTTTTTTGTTGAAACTCCAAAAATTACTTACAAAATGTTGAAAGTCATTCGGAATCTTGGTCCCATCGATTGTACATCGCACCGGAAGTAGCTAAAAAAAATCGTCATTTGTTTATCTCAAAATCTTGACCGACCGACCTCGGTCGTGGATTTTAGAAAAAAAAATTTTTTTTTTTTCAAAATTCATAATATGCTTGGTTGCAGAAATCTCAAAACAAAAGGACGTACCTGTTTGACCTGGTCATTCCGGTCAATGGCATCGCGCAGGGGCTGAAAAAAAAGGTTTAAGGTTAATAAGCTCTGGACAGTAAAATTGAATCTATATGGATCACTTTTTGTGTTTGTGATGGCTCTCTAGGAATCGAGACTCTTGCGGAGGACTTTTACTGGAAGACCGCTGCTGGAAGAAGTTTTGCGTTCATTTTTGATAAAAAGGGCCCTTCCCGTGTTTTCATCGCATCCGCATATGGAAAAAAATGTCCATTAGTGACCTAATACCACCCCAGACTTACGGCTACCACTTGTTCGAATCCAGGAAGGGATGCTAGGTATCGCTCGATTAGGCAAAGGAGTTCTAAAAAAAAATCACGTAAATATCGCGCACGTTATTCGGTGTGTAAATGCGCTCGTGTTTCACCCTGAGCGCTTCCCTCAACACATACCTGGTGTCCAACGGTCCATGGCATGGTCCATTAGAGTTTCTCTAGATTTGTTTTTCTCTCAAATCGTCTGCTCGGCACCCGGACTGTAGTTGCGTTACAGTCGTTGGGCGGGTTCTCTTTAGTGGGCAAAGATTCCTGTTTTTTTCTTGGCAGGGCGCGGAGTGTGGATCACCTTACCATGTTTGCGTAGTTTTTCGCTACTAGACTGGGCAGTGCTACGTCCTCGCTGCTATACTACTAGACCGCGCCGGTGTGGTAGGATAGGGGCCCCACGAGCAATGGGAGCGACGCACAAAAAATAAACTGTTTTTCGTCTCTTGTCGTTTTTTTTTTTGATGTTTTATTTCTCTCGTGTATTATTTTTTGTGAGTTTAAAAATTCAGACTCGTTGCATAGAAAATGTATGATTTTATGATAAAATTTTTATCTATAAAATTATCTATAAAAATTTTAAACAAAACTTTTGTTTTGTTCGATATGAGACAGTTATTTGCCGTGTTATGGTCATGGTGCTGTTTGCGTAGTAAGACACCTGGTTGTGTCTAGAACATTTTTGAAAAGCTAAATTTGGTTAACCATGATTTGCAATTTCAGTGAATAAAAAAAATTCCGGTCATACGAGTTGTTTAGTAAAAAAAATAGTTTATAACGAAAATCGATATCAATAATATGGAATGTTCACATCATGAAAAATCTAGAAAATTTTTGATGTTTTTCAATGTCGATCAACACCAAAAGGAATCAGACCGGAAATGGATCAATATGCAAATGTAGAACAGATCTTTTATTATTCAAACATTTTACAGTAAAGTCTACTACCCAACAATGTTGAGGCCAATAATAAAAAATGTTTGGTCGGAAATGACATTTATTTATCACACCACCTAACCAGTTATCTTTGCGCAGTTATCTTTTGCTTAAGGGTAGTACGGTCAATTTGTTTACAAATGAACATCATTTTTTTATTTGACCGTGTTGTATGCGTATAATTCACTTCAAGTAAACCTTTAATGTATCATGAATGAGTTAAAGTGGAAAAACTTTATTTCCGCCAAAAAAATCTAGAAATTTTGACCCTTTCAAATTTTGAAAATATTGGGTGAAAGACGAAATCATTCACAATAGTGGTCCTTGCTAAAATTTGTTTGCGTATTTGGTTTCATTTCATTTTGCTTTTATAATCATTAGAAGACTTCAAAGTAAATACACAATTAATTTGATCAAAAACTAAGACCGCATTATTTGCTAAAAACACCATATATTGTCATTTTTACTCAAAAAATGGTGTCCAAAAAGTACCTTAAACAATATTCCGTTAATACGGCAAACCCTAACGATCTAATTCTTTTTTTAATCAAATTGCAAGTTCTTTTTTTAGCGCTTGGTTAGAGAACATTTTTAGATTTTGTCCAAANACGTGGTGGCGCTACGTGGGTGGTAATGGTGTCGATCATTTTCTCATGCGAAACTTCAAACATTTCTTAAAACGCCTGCAAAAGAAATTAGTAAAATTAATGGTGAGAAATCGTTTTTATAGCGTTTTCCCGTGAAGTAAAGTTTGTAAACAACGCTATAGACCGGTCCTTAACCATGGTTCGCAATTTCAGTGAATAAAAAAATTTCCGGTCATACGAGTTGTTTAGTAAAAAAAATAGTTATAACGAAAATCGATATCAATAATCTGGAATTTTCACATGAAAAAATCTAGAAAATTTTGATGTTTTTCAATGTAGATCAACACCAAAAGTCCAGGAATCAGACCGGAAATGGATCAATATGCGAAAGTAGAACAGATCTTTTATTATTCAAACACTTAACAGTAAAGTCTTAGTAAACTACCCAACAATGTTCAGACCAATAATAAAAAATGTTTGGTCGGAAATTTATTTATCACACCACCTAACCAGTTATCTTTGCTCAGTTATCTATTGCTCAAAAGTGTTAAGATAGTTGAATTTTGTTTAGATAATTGAGTGGTTAGATAGTTGGAATTTACGATGCGTTTCGGTCCAAAAAGTTATGATAACCCAACCTTTTAAAGATATCTGGTTAGGGGGTGTATAATATACACTGTATATAATATTATATTGTATACAGTGGATTGCTGCTGTTGAAAATCTAGCTTTCATAGAGTTTCCCAAGTTTACTGGCAACTTTTGGTGCCGAAAATGTTTAAAAAACGTTTTAGATATGCTTCAAAATTTTATATTCGCCGCAGCCTGAGCCCGTAGGGTTCATACCCTCCGGACGTACGAGCTTGCTTATTTTGTTCTGGAAATTAATTGAATAAATCCCTCCTAGCGTATTTTGTAAATAAGGAATTTTAACCAAAAATAATTTGCAAATTATTTTAATTAAAACCACTTTTATAATACTTTGTTAATTCAAATGAAAAGATTCGTGTTACTTTTGCCGGATTTTTGTTTTCAATGCGTATAATACGCATTGCGTAACTTGCTTAACTCTAGATGTGCATGTCTCTCTAGATCAGTGAAGGAAACGGGAAAGCTAATTTTCGCGGGAAAAAAAAGCTAATTTCCGCGGGATCCCGTTCCCATTTCCTACACTGCTCTAGATGTCCACTTTTTTACGAAAATTTGTAAACACCTCTAGGTGTGCACCTTTTTCAGACCGATTTTTTCCAAATGTACCTCTAGATGTGCACGTTTTCCGGATTTTTTTTTCAAAAAATCTCTTTAGATATTCATTTTTTGTATTTTTGTCATAAAGAGATTTACACATTTTATCATTTGTGGCCAAAAAATTTACGAAAAGTGTATTTTTGGTGCATTTTTATGAATACTTTTGTATAGACAATCTATATTTAAAAACATGTTTAAATTTCTGTCCCACCAATAATAATTATGCGTAAACTAAAAAAATATTTGTAAAATATTACCATGTTTAGACTCAGATGATAGCGTTTTTTAGTAGAATCCGAATATTGCATATATGGAGTTATTTAACCAACGGCTCTAGCAAAGTGCACATCTATAGAGACATTGCCCGCCGTACTCACGAAAAATCTGACCACTTTCCTAGAGCGGTGTATATGTATCATTGGTTGAATCGGTTGGAAATCGAAAATGCACATCTACATATATACCTGTATGTATATATACCTGTATGTATATATACCTGTATGTATATATACCTGACAGTACATATTGTTTTTTACGAATGTTGGAAATATATTTTGATACATATACACTGTATATATTTTAACTCAAAACTTGTGCACCAATACTTTATTCGAAACGTTTTTAACATGGGATAGCCTATCCCGGATAGGGAAAATTATTTTTCTTTAGTATTACCAAAAATACGTTCAATTCGATTTTAAAATGTGTTGAAACAGAACAAATGATAATAAATTATCTCTGCAGGATGAGTGTTAAGCGCACTGCGGGAGATCATCATTATTATTTTGAAAAACAAATGTTTGACAATGAGGATTAGGAGGTGATTTGTGTCTTCCCCTCTTTATTGGCAACGAAAGCACTTGAAATATAATG
>SCLG01000004.1:280633-295689 GCA_004367875.1 Oikopleura albicans
AATTTTATTTTTAATATATATTTTTTAGTTTTAATATACCTTTCAGTCAATTCAGTTCTATTTAATTTTTAACGTAATTTTGTTTTTTATAATAATTCTCCTATCTCAATACAGTCCCGACCTTCAAATTGTGCAATTTGCGTTTCCGAAAAACGTGCACAAATTGGAAGTCGTGCACAATTTAGCAGTCGTGCACAATTTGGATGTGCACAACATTGATCTGGAAAATGTGCACAATTTGAATGTCGTTTGCAAAAACATCGGTCTGAAAAAACGTCCACAATTTGGCAGTCACGTAAATTTTCCGGAAAAGGTGCACAATTTGGCAGTCGTGCACAATTTGAGGGTGCTCAATTTGAAAGCCAGGACTCTATGCTTGTACCAATTATACTGTATTGCACTGTATAATTCTGATAAATTTTGATAGATTTTAATAAATTTTGATAAATTTTAATAAATTTTGATAAATTTTAATAAATTTTGATAAATTTTTATAAATTTTGATAACTTTTGATAAATTTTGATAAATTTTGATAAATTTTGATAAATTTTGATACATTTTGATAACATGAATCATGCGGTATGATTGATACCACGGTTGGAAAATAGTCATTTCGTATAATACGAAACAACGTAACTGGTGGACAAAAGTTATTCAAGGAAACTTGTCCTGGTGCTACACAGTATTGGAAAAGTTGGCCAACGCTCCAAATTTCCCCAACACTGGTGCTACAGAGCAAAATAGTTCAAAAATGGCAAAACAATGCCCTAGCCAAATTATTTTTAAATCAGTACCGCAAATTTCACTCGTAATATCTTTCGTAAAATTTGTAATAGGATTTCTAATTGAATCACATTTGTTGGATTTATTCCCACTAATCTTTGTTTAGTGCGGTAATAATCAATTAAGTAGGTTGTAGTAATTTATTGCCTTCCGGTATTATCCTTTCCTAATACATGGCTCTTAAAACTTGCACTTAATTTTGTGAACGGTTCCTTTCCGACACACTTCGGAAGATCAAACCTTTAGCGTAATTAATTTTACCCGATTTTCACCCGATTTTTATGAGCTGTCAAGGCCCAGGTCCGTTTAGCCGTTTTCTATCAGACCCGGTTGAAAATTTATCTTTTATTTCTAAATCGTAAAAAGTGATTTGGTACACGTCCAATTTTTTTTTGTATCTAAACGGTACATTTTTATTACGGTATTCTTTGATTATGAAAAGGTTTGGGCGAAAAAACATTTGTTTTTCTGGTTTTTACAATTGACTTGCACGCCATGTAAATGCAGCTAGAGCAAATTTGATAAACATGGGCCTAATATTTGACATGATTTATTTCATTTTCCGTCACTCATCGCCAAACAAGATACTGGTTGGCAGTGGTTAAAGAGTGACACAAAATTTTTGACTGAGAGTTAATCTGTCTTGAATAAAGCAGTTTTCTAACAATACGTCTTGAACATTTTATTGAAGAACTTTGTTTTATTTCTGAAAAAAATGATGGTAACGTTTTATACATGTATGAAAAATTATTTATTTTTTAAGACAATAATTTATAAAGAATAATTTATATATACCGTATGGAGACGCTCAGACTGTGAGGGTGACGTCAGAATAGCGTTACAAATCATAGGAAATTTGCTCAAAGCCTCACAATCAGAGAGTCCATATACGGTATATAAAATTTATATACCGTACGTGGACTATCTGACTGTGAGGCTTTGAGCAAATAATTTGTGAAAAAGTACATGAAAAAATAATGCTCCCGTTATGAAAAACATAATAAAGTGTAAAAAAGAGCAAAAAAAAATGTCATAGAAATATACAGTATCGTATACTGGTATGCATAAATATTTTAGTCGTCATCATTATGAAATTTTGGTAATTTTAGAGATTTTATAAGTCTGGGAATCTTGACATTATGGTCATTAACGCATTTCCATTTTTCAGACCTGCTGGTTATTTTGTATTGTTTCAATGGGTGTGGTCGGCTCAGTGCATCGGGCAGGTCCACCCTGAATGTGGTGAGAATTTTCGTGCCTATAACTCCACATTTTATCCAAATCTCTTGGGACAGTGGACACCCCGTGAGTCAAAAGCGTCCTTCTCAGAATTTTACCCTCTCCGGCAAATGGCCTGCTCGCCACATCTCGACTTGTTTCTATGTTCAACCCTGTCGCCGGCATGTGTCAACGATGAACTTGCAGGTAAGATTTTATAATAAAAAATTTGATAAAAAAAATCGATAGTAGTTTTTACTCCCAATAGCGATGCCCTGGATAGGGGTGTTTTCCCTAAAAATGTCTCCAAAACGTTCAAAAATGGACATTTTAAGACAATTAGGAGTCCTAATTTAGGACGGCCTAAAAAATAACCTACCGCAAAAAGTCACTAAAGTAGGTCGCAAAAAGTCACTAAAATAACTTATTAATTAGGCCATAAGCATCTGCGTTCACCTTTATTCCAAAATCATGCCTTTTAGGCGAACCCTAACTTGATTCAGGTACTGATTCAAAACAGATAAAAATTTCTAAATTATTTTTTTCGCGTTCAACGAAACTGTATTTAAACCTTTTTCGAAAAAAAATGACATGACCAAATTGTATGTGTTCTACTCTAAGCCTTTTAAGCGCGGCGACGGCCCGTTGCGTGAATAAACCCGTCTTAGCACCGCCGGACGGGGCAAAAGCCCACACCGGAAAAAGGTGCAATGGATTTTCCACGCCGAATCACATTCGAATGAATTAAATCACATTAAAAGTAAACATGCTAATCTTTGTAAATTTGCAACAGCTAACTAAACTTCCAGATCAAAACGAATGTTCAACTACAGTACCCACAATTTAGTCCACGTTTTTTTTTTATAAAAACCGGCACAATAAATTATAATATCGCAAAAAAAGTTTCTAAAAAATGTTAATGTTGAAAATCAAGAAAAAAGTTTCATTTTGCTTAAACCATACAAAAGGGCACCGTCTGAGTTGATCTCTTCGAAAGGTTAACCCGCCGAAAATTTCCCCTTTTGTGCATTGTGATTGGTCAGAAATGGAGAAATTTCGGCGGGTTACCCTTTCGCCCCAAAGGAAAGAGACCGAGTCCGACGGTGCCATTAAAACACCTATTTAAAAAAACCTATTAAATAAAAACTATTTCTTTTCTGACTAACCCGGATGTACATGTTGTCCGTTGGTAATCGTTTTTGAAAAATGCGCTACTCATAGTAAGCCGTCATTGTAGCCCGTGGTTAAAGTACAATTACGTTTCATTCATAAAGGCTCCATCGGTATTATGACATCAACTGGTCCCATCTCTATTTATACAGTGTGAGAAAGTTCTTCCTCATAATCACTAAAATGCGGCTTGCTTTGTTAATCCATTCTAAAATGAAATAATGTGTTTTTGTTCGGAGCCGACCATATGCCTGTGAGTTTAATTCATTTCTATGTTCGTTTCTCTAAATGTTATGGTAACATTTCTGGGAAAACTTTAGATTTTTTGACATCATGGCCCATGATTCATGGGATAATTTGTTTGGTCATTTTTTTGATTTTTCAATACAATGTACAGTCCTTACTCATTTATCGGACAATTGCTTCTTTTGCGGACGCTTTTTCGGTCAAAATGGGGCCATTCTAATAGAAAAACTATTTTCGACAACCGGAAAGTTTCCGGCGAAAACGTCCGATAAATGAGTAAGGACTGTAAAAGACAAATAAACAGGACCTTTTTTTTACCCATGTACAATTTCGGAATTTTGTTGAGGGGCCATTATGTTTTATCTGGAAAGACTCTTTTACAGTAAACCATTTTTTATTATTAAGGAAAATATTTTTACCCACGTTCTTACCAATTATCTTAACAATATTCAATTTCAAATGTTTTTCAACTTTTGAAGGTTCTTAGGCACTGTTAGTGCTAATATATAGCGGAATAAGTTGAACTAAAAAAGATCAGCTGAATAAGGAAAAAAATATCTGAAACATCTGAAAAATATCTGTAATTATTCGTATTTTGGGTCACGAACATCCTTAAAACCTTTATCAAACCTGACATTTTGATGCATTTAGAACTAAGCATAATTTTAGGAACATTGCCGTACCTGGTGCCCGTTCCTCCATGCCGCTCACTCTGTCGGAAAGTCATGGCAGAATGTGGGGAGACAATGGCGGAATTCAATATCAATTTACCACGCGTAATGAATTGTGATAATTTCCCCGAGGATGATGAACACGCGTGCATCCCAGTCCAATCGGCAAGTGAGCCCTTACCGCCCGGAACGCTTAGATGGAATGATGCCGAAAAAACGTCCGATTCGGTTGTCCACTCGGTGGCCTGTCCCCTCGACCAACGCAGCATTTATGAGGAGTGGACATTTATGGAAATGGACCATTGTACGCAGCCATGCAAGCCTATGCATCATGATGAGCGGGAAACCTTTTTTATTCGACTCGTCGTCGGCCTATTTGCGTCACTAACCCTGGTGGTGTCCATATTTGGGATTTATATTTTCTTACGTGAAAAGAAACGGTTAGTTGAATTAGAACAATTAATAAACACCAACTGAAATATCCAATAATCCTGTCAAATAATCTGCCCAAAAATTTCCTGGCCGAAATATTTTAATAAAAACCTTTTTTATCAGTTTTTGCATAATGCAATAACAGCCGAGTTTTATGAAAATGAACCAGTTAGATTCAGCCTACAAAGCCAGCAGTTTAGTGTAACTAATTTCAAACTCTTTTGATAAATTCAATGAGAATCTAACTGGTTCAGTTTCATAATACTCGGCTGTTATAATAGGTATCAAATAGATATCATAAGAAAATTATGAATTTTGTCAGCTTATTATTCGAGAAAGTTATTATCAACAAAGACATCGTATTATAAGTAGTATATCTCGGTTATACACTTTGATTTTGCAAGTGGTTTTTTTGTTCACTACTGTCGTCTATACATTTAATGTTTTGGTCAAAATATTAAATATAACTTTGTGTCGCATTGTCTGAACTTCGCAATGCTCACCTAAGCGCGCTTTAACCTTTTCGAAACTGTCAAACATCTATCGATGAAAATAGCGTGTTTATTAAATTATTATTAATATCTGTATCATGAATCCAATTTATACTTCACAAAAAATATTTGCATATTTGCACATTAACATCATGCGAGTTAATTCGAATAATATTCTTTTATATACCGATTTGTACAATGTACAACGCCCTTATTTCATCAACAAAAACTCAATTGTTAGTTTAGGATTTTCTTTAGCAAAATCCACGCGGTGTCCCAATCCACAAAAGAGCCAGAGGGTGGCATATTTTGCAAACGGATTGGGACACCGCGTGGATTTGCTACAATATACATTCAAACAATCATGCGTAAATAAAATAAGATTTTTTTTAGATTTCAATACCCCGAGCGGCCAACATTGTATTTTGCAATTTGCTACTTGATCGTTTCTTTAATATGTCTATTTGGATTGTTACTCCCCGAGTCCGTCTCGTGCTCACAAGAGATATGGAATGATGAACAAGTGATCCAACATGGTACAGGATTAATTCAAGGTGCGACTGAAAGACCATGTACCATTGCATTCATGCTGGTTTTCTACTTTTCAAGTAAGTAAACAAAAATTCCATTGAACATTTCAAATTAAAAAGGGTCGAGGTGTTACAGATGCCGGAATGTAAAACAACGTGGAAGTTGGTTATAAGCAATAGCTCGACCCGGAGAAACAATTTTCACAAATCTGTCTAAATTAAAATGCTTTTTAACAGATATAATACCCTAGGTACACAATACCCTAGTCATTTAACTTAAAAAAAATGATTCCGAATTAATCCCGAAAAGCGACAAAATAAAATTTTAACCGTTCGATTGCTATAAAGTTTTTAAACAAAATATGCTAAAATCGAGTGAATAAAATATTTAAGAAATGAACTTAGATTAGGGCTGATCTGTTAACCAAGTATAAGCCACTTTAACTTAACCCCGCACCGCATTAAACGTACAAATCTGAGCGTAAAACCTGACGTATCTCTTTAACGACTTTAAACATTAGTAATGATCATTAATACGGTAGTATTAGTGATATTCTATTACTAAAAAATACTTACCAAAATGATTTTGTTACCGCAAAATGAAAACTTTATTTCTAAATCATCAAAACTATACAACTCGTCAAATTTGTGTACGATTGAGGTTTGTGGCGCAGAAATTACGCATTTCAATTTTGTGAAATGGCTTAAAAGTAAAGTTTGAGATATCGCATTGAAAGCTATTTTAGTGTTTTATAATTTGTGATTTCCACTTGATTGCTGTTTTGGCCTTAGCACCTTAGGCTAAGGTCCTTAGCCCATTTTTAGCCTATTTTTAAACCAGTGCTTTTGAATTCTACCACTAATACTATCATGATGTAATATGGAACATGGTTTTAATGGGTCCTTTCACAAATATTTTGGATTAGTATATCAACAATTTGCGGCTTGTTTGAGCATTAGTTTTTTTGAGAAATGTTGGAGTGAATAGCTAAAATTCTAGTTAGAAACAACTGGTCGAAAAAAAAACCTAATAAATGAAGGCTATTTTTGTGTTAAAAGGCTATTTGCTAATACAATTTGTGTAGACCTACAAAGCAAAATGTGTTGTGGAGGGAGTACGTTTTATTATTTATTCAACTCGAATGTTGCATACTCATAAACTAATACGTTTTTTTTATTTTAGCGGCCGCTTTGTGCTGGTGGTTAGCATTGACCGTATCATGGGGCTTAGCTGCGGTGTTTAAATGGAGCTCGGAAGCGATTGCGACCCGCAGTGTACTACTCCACCTACTTGGCTGGGGATTTCCGGCGGTTCTGACAGTCATTGCCGTTACCAATAATGAGGTAAGAGATCAAACACTAAATTCCAAAAATAAGCCCGGTTTAGCCTTGTTGTGTATTGAGAGGATTTAATCTCAAATTATATGCTATTTTGGTTACGAGAAATATTTTGTAGCATTTCGGTTTGAATCATACATGTCAAAAACAGCATGAACGCTTTTACTGTAAACTATCGGCTATTACTAGTATAAACTATTACTAATATACGGCGATTACTAGTATAGCGTCGAAAATAGCATTTTGAATAAATAAATGCTTTCAAAGTTTGCAAAAATGTCAAAAAAAAATCAAAAATGTCAAAGTAAGAAACTTTTTATATTTTTTGTTAGTCTTTTTCCGGTATAAATACTCAAATTTATACTGAATTTTTTTGAAGAACTAAGTCTAAATTTAAAATGTTTTTCTTTATTTTTAATTGATTTATTCCGTTTAGATTCAAGGCGACGCTTATATTGGCATTTGTATGTTGTCTAATACTCAATTTTCACGATGGTGGTTGAGTTTAGCACCATTAGGCTTGGCTTCAATTTTTGGGTCGATTGCATTTGCGCTTGGACTCTGTAGTTTACGGTCGGTTAAAGAAGAGCTCGATATTGACAGTGGTACCCGGAATAAGCTCGAAGTGTTTGTTTTACGAATGATGGGATTTTCGTTTCTTGTTTTATGTCCCCAGCTCTCCCAAATATGCATTCAATTCTACGAGGCCGAAAAACGCAAAACATGGGAAGAAAATTTTTACACAGAAAACTGCGATGACTTATTCGTGCCCTGCAATGGATCATCGAACGATGAGAGGCCCCATGTGCTTTTCATTTGTGCAAAATTTATATTACTTTTGCTCCCGGCTTTGGCGCCCCTAATGTGGATTGCGAATAGTAAGTCTTAGTGAAATATGGCCGAGACTAAAGCTTAATTCTGGCAAAGGGTTAACTAAAAAAAATAGCCACGAAGCATGAACTCCCCTTTGGGATTTCAAACTACTAAATTGTTACTATACATGTTTGTAGGCTTTTTGTAGCGAAATTCACGCGGTGTCCCAATCCACTAAAATGGTTATGGCTGAATTAGATATTATATCTTGCTAATCGATTGGGACACCGAGTGGATTTTGCTACAAACACTAACATAATCATGCGTTAGCTACATTAAAACAACGTCAAGTTGAAATTTGACCGACGGATTTTTGTGCAGCTAATATTTACCGGTCAAACGGAATGAAACTGGGCTTTTATACTATTAAACGTTGACTACAAAATTAATTATTTATTTTAGAAAAAACTCTTCGAGGCTGGGGTCTGAGTTCGGGCTCGTCAACCCTGACATCTTCCTCGTCTTGTGTGAAATCAAATCTGGAAGATAAATCCGAGAAGTCGTCTTTGGATGACTCGCGCCAAGAAGGAACCATTAAATTACCTCCAATGCCGAGTGAGTTACTGCAAGTATAAAAATTCCAAAAAAAAAACGAGACGAGAAGCGTTGGGCAGCGTTGACCGCAATGCAGAGCTTCGATTTTGACAAGATTTTTTGAAAACAAAATGCGCTTTATGTTCAATACTGTAAATATATTTTAAATGGAAAGTACCGAGCTAATTGGTATATTAGCAAAAAACGAAACTCGCCAAATTGTTCATTGTTTTAATTGTACGTATTACAAAAGGAAAAAATAAAATAACGAAAATGCAACATATTTTTCTTTGTCTGATACCTCAACATTACAGTAGTAATGCTGACTATTGAAGCCTTGATGTAAAAGAGGAGATTGCTTATACTGTGTGGTCCTACAATGAATCAGCCATGGCAAACTTCCGCACACACTTTTAAATTATTTCAGCATAAAAAATGCGTCTAAAAATTTCTCGGTCTGATTAGTTGTTGGACCACACAGTAGCCCGTCAGTCAAAAGTACAGCACACGGTATATTTCTGTACCGTACTGTATAAAATTAATTTTGAGAAGTTTTAAGGACCGGTCAGTCCCTTTGTTTACAAAAAGAACGTTCGGAAAAAACACTATAAAATCCGTTATACAACAGCGATTACATTATTTTTTGTGTTGTTATATAAAAACAAAGTTTCTACTTTAACGTCGAATTAATTTTTACTGTCATAATTATGACGGCCGACCTTCCAGGGCGACTTGAACTTGAATAAAACTAAACATTAAAGCTAGTAATTTTTGGGTTTAGTTTGTACACAACATGACTGACCGGTCCTTAAGGACTATAAATTATAGTAAAAAGTAATCTAAGTTGAAAAATCGAGATCTTGGAAAATCAATCATGAGTGGTACCGGATAATGTTTTGGAGTGAAAGTGTTAAGATAACACTAATAATTTAGACGGCATTATTAGATATAATTCAATTTGAATATTTCTAGTAAAAGACATTTTCCAAATATTGTTTGCTAGAAATTCTCTATGTCATCATGAAGACAATCGCCGGATGTCCCCTATAGAATAAGAAATGATCAAATTAAATGGATTCATTGTTTGCTGATTTCAAGTCATTACATTCAAAATTAATTAAGTGTACAAAAAAGATCCGTCGACAAGCATTTTTAACATTAACTAAAATCGGTAAAACATCATTTTGAATATTTGCCGGACCAAAAATATCGGACAAATATTGGGAATACTTTTATATACGTGTTATTAAGCAACCATAAAGGTTGTTAAGTAGTTCTGAAAAAATGAGCTATCAGCATGCTGGAATTTGGGCACGGTTTGATTTGGTAAAAGGTACAAATGAATTACAGTATCTGTATCTGTAGATGTGCGCTGTCTAGATGTGCATGTCTCTCTGGATGTGCGTTTTTTACGAAAATTTGTAAATACTTTTAGATGTGCACCTTTTTCAGGCCGATTTTTTACAACTGTACCTCTAGATGTGCACGTTTTTTGTCGTACTTTTTTCTCTTTAGATGTTCACTTTTTAAAGCTATTCTGTAAAGGGGATCTGAGTTGAATTCGTGATAATTTGACATAAACCTGTCTTGTTTAATCGAAGGTATTACTAGTATACGAAAAGGGTATGAATTCGTAAAAGTTGATCGTTATCTTTATTCGTCTTTGATCATATTTGACGCTGTACTCAGTTTGTACTTAAGGACGTTGATGACCCTATTTTTCTAAAAATTAATACTAATTCAAATCGTGCCAAAAGTGGATAGCGCAGGTGGTTCTTATCAGTATTTCATTTGTTTTTGCTGAAAGTTTTTTCACGAATGAGATTTCACTGAATGGTTCGAAACCGGACGTTTCAAAAATGGGATGTTTTAAATCATCGGTATGTCCTGGATCTTCAAGGTGTGTCAATACGCCTGGTAGTTACTATTGTGAAAGTAAGTATTGTGAAAGTAAGTATGTATTAAAGGCCGTCCTTAAATGAAGTAATCTAGACTGGCCGGTGGTTGACCTATATGAGCGCCTTTTGTTCTAGAAAAATAGTCTTGATGGAGTGGATTTCTTTTTAGTGGCAATTGTTGGACGTTTTAGTAACATTTCGCGTAAAACAAGTACCTTATTGGCTGAAACGGGTTGCTAAAAATGGTCGGCTGTCTTTCAAGAATTTGTTTTCAAATAAAGGTCGTTTCTTCCCAGAAGGGGGGCGTTATGAACTGATAAAACCCAACGTCCTTTTTTCGTTGCGCAGCTAAATGCCCAATATGCAACTGCTAAAACCCAACTCTTCTTTTTTTCCGGCTAAATCGGCGAGCGTGTAACTGCTAAAACCGACAGTGATGGGTCACGATGACTCTCAGAGCTGCCCTCTAATGGCAGATTATATTACTGAGCGTGAGAAAAAACGGAATTAATTTTTCACGGTGTAGTAGTTTTTTAATTTTTAAATAGCGTACAATATCATGAGCAACAAAAATTTTTNGATCTGGAAGTTTAAGCGCGCTCAGATGGTGCACCAAACGCAAAAAAAACGTTTAGGTGCCAAAATTCTAAAATTATGTTTTTTTTATGAAAAATTGAAAAAAAATATGGTGTACTCCTTATGACGTGAAAAATACGATGCCGAAAAAATATGGTTTGAAAGTTAAAGCGGGCTCAGATCGTGCGCCAAACGCAAAAAAAAAATAAGACGCAAAAAAATATAGCCTATACAGTATAGGCTATACTGTATAGCTGTGTTTGCGTTAAAAAACAGATAATCTTCTAAAAATTTATTTTCCTTTTTTTGTGTTCGAATTTTCCACTGAAAAATACTACACTAAAAAGAAACTCTTGCGCGCCTCTCAACCAATATTTTTTGTCTAAGAGCAGAGGCGACGGGTTTGCCTAGTTGCACATTGAGCAATTCGCTGCGAAACGAAAAAAGACGTTNGGTTTTATTAGTTGCACGCGCGCCGATTTTGCTGAAAAAGAAAAAGAAGAGTTGGGTTTTATCAGTTGAGGGTGTCTCCCAGAAGGTGCTTTCACGTTTCTCTTCTCAAAATATAAATTACGTGTTAAAAATAAGAGGCCAACCTTGACTTCAAGTAAATTACCTGTCGACCCCTACGTAGGCCTACTTATTATAAAAACTTAATGCTTGTGGAAACTCTGAACTTCAGACGGAAATGAATGCGAATTTGGGACGCATGATTGTTCTACAAACGCTATTTGTCAAAGCACTAAAAACGGTGTAACAACCTGTACATGTAAGCAAGGATTTTTAACAAAAAACATAGACTAGAAGTTTTATCAATTACGGACCATTTTGGTAATATTACGGTTAATTGCGGTACAATCCTTACGAAAGGAACTTTATCGTGATATAAGTGACGGTTTGGGCACTGAGTGTGTAGGGCAATTTTGTACACGCGAAGATGTAAGAAAAGAATGGCTGCTGATGTGGCCGGAACCTCAAGGTACGTGCTTAAAGCCTTCATGCGACGCAAAAATGGAAATTTACGATGCTTGGAAAATGAAACGCAAACGAACAAGAACGAAAATATTTTGGAGATACGGCTTTAGGGCAGGGTCAACGTCGACTAGAATAAATTATAAAAAAGTTGAGCCTTTTTTCATTTCTCATAAACGCTGATCACGGTCTCGAAGACACTTTCGTTTTTTCGGAAATCGTAAACCGCCCCTTCATACGCACCCCAGTATATTTTCGACACCATCACTTTTCAAAAACTGCCGAAATTTGATAAAAAGTGACAAAATGTGTATAAATGTAGACAAACCAACTGTCATAAACCCATGAAATGTTGAGTCTTGTAAGTGCATTGGTAAAAGTCCCTACACTGGAGGCTTGGTCTGTTATACTTCAGTTTCCGCCAAAAACGACCGGAAGTTTCCACCTTTGGAATGGGCGATTTTTCAATTTTTATCGAAATTGGCAAGCTTTCAGTGTCGTTATTCACAAAAAATGGTGGGACTCTGACACTGCGGGATCAAATAGTTTCACCATTATTGCCGAAGGCCTCAATACTGTTGAAAAACGTAAATTTACGTTATAATATTAAGATAAAAAATTTAAAAATAAAATAATGCTTATAGCGGCAGTGTGGTTTATAAACAAACGCGAAAAACGACATTACTGTTTTGGCGCTCCAAAAAACAATCCAAACGGAAGAAGTTCATACGAAACCTTGAGCTCTTATTTGAAAGAAGGACAGGAACTCGAAGATATATCCCGAATCACAGTGAACATGACAAGAGTTTTTAATGAAATTTATACGTACAGTGGAGTCTCGAATTAAGGGACACCAAATTAAGGGGCATAATTTTGTACTATGGTATATGCCAAACATTCTCATGAGTTTATTAAATTATCTAAGTTAATATTTGGACAAACAATTTTTATGGATAGTTAACGGAAAATTATAATGTATTCCAACCACAATTTTCCCCAAAAATTCTCCCTTTTGTGATAATTCGCTGAAAATTTTAATTTTAAACTACTCTATGATAAACAGAAATTCAACTTGTGCTTGAATGGAAACTGACGATTAATAATTGTCTATTACGTTAATAATTGTCTATTACGTATAATTGTCTATTATGTAAATTTTGTTACAAAAAGGTGTATTTTTAAAATTAATACACAGTTTAAGCAATTTTATGTTTTTTTTATATTTAAACACAACAACCGTTAAAACAACTCGTTCAAAGACAGGACTTGTAGGACTTCGACTAGAAATAAGCAATGATAATATTGCTCGCCGAACTCATGTGGAAGAAGAAAATTCAACCATCAAATGTAAAACATAATTTGTGTCATATAACGGTGTCTTCGAAACAATAAATATTTAAGGGCCCTTTTGGGGCCGCCCGAAGTAATCTGAATATTTGTAAATGTAAAAAATAATAGAAATACATGTATGACTGTATCACGTGTTTAATAATTACTTATTATAATAGCTTACGCAGTTATCCGGCAGGTGTCACCAAGTAAAACCCCCATTCTTGCGGGTAGTTTTTTTGTGTATAGTAATTGATAGAAAACTACATAAAATTAGCGCGCATGAGTAATATAAGTGTACAGTTTCATTTCCAGTTAAAGCCGAACATTTATAACCGGTAACAGTCAAACAAGTTTTAAAAGTTATATCGACTGATGCCGGTTGCTAAGGTTCCAATTGGCCTGTTTTGGTGTTAGAGAGCATTTTTTCAAAAAAATTTCAAATTTTAAAATTCATCTTTTTTGGATTCAAATAAAACAAAAGTTGTCCGAGCTCTACCTGGTGGACTACCGGTCACTTCCAGTTGCGTAAAAATGCGTTTTTTTTGTCTAATACAAGTTTTCAGTGTTTTTCAAACAAAATAATTGAGATTATTTAACAGTACACTCCCTATATTACATCTAGGTTTCTTTTTCTTTGATTTTTTTCTTTTCATTTTTTTCATTTTTTTTCCTTTTCATTTTTCTTTCATTTTTTATTTTCTTATATTTTTTTCTTTCATTTTTTATTATTTTTTTCTTTTAATTTTATTTTTTTCTAGACATGTACAAATGTAATGTTTTTATAATCTCAATCGTGGTTTCAAACCTCTAAACAATTGTTTCACTGTCAACACCAGTAGTATTCGTCTACACTTAGGTTTACAGAAGAAGCCGGACATTTATGACCGGTACCAGTCAAACCGGTTTTGAAAGTTATTTCGACTGGTACCAGTCGCTAAGGTTCCAGTCGGTTTTGGCGCTAGAGAGCATTTAAAAAAAATTCGGATTTTCAAATTAGTCTTTTTTGATTTAATGATTAATTTAACAATATTTCTGCCAAAAATTAAATTTGCGGTTCTCTTCCAAATTCGACAAAATAATGCAACAAAACAATGCTTTTTCAAGTAAACTTTTGAATATCTTACTTTATCTTATAATCTCTCATGAGGCAAGTGTGGTATAAAATTGATGGTGCTGTGTTTCGTGTCGTCTCCAAATATAAATTGTATTTTGTCGGCGCCATTCATTTACCTGCTGTTCTGATATTCCGATTAACCCCGATGCGCCGGTGCTACACACGGTGTGCTGTTGCAAGTTTACGTGGCTCTCACCGTTAAACCACTTTCTTAAGTGGTTGGTTTGGTTTAACCAAATAAATCATACAAATGTTGACTTTGTTTAACGGGAAACAAACATTATTTTTGTACAGCAGGTTTCTCGGAATCCGTACATATAGACGACCCATTTCGCGCTGGTTTTCAGAAGCAAATCCTTTTTTCCGATGAAAATCGCGCGTACCGGACAAAGTGTTCGGAATTATCCAAAGATCAATTATGGGAAAAAAATGATACGTTAAAATGCTCTAATTAAATAGACTCAACAAACTTATACAATCAAAATTTAGCGTTATATGGCTCTAAACGTGTGACCCGCTAAATTTTTACACGTTTTGAGTCATAAAACGTTAAATTTTGATTGGACAAGTTTTGTAATTACATGTAATTAAAGTACTTCAACTGACCAATTATTTCTCATAATCAATGTTTGGATGATTACGAATATTTTGCCCGCTACGCGTGCATTATTAGGGATGAAGGCCTTTTTCGTGAAAAACCATTTCGCGCTGTTGTTTGAATGAAATCAGTTGTAGCGGACATAATATTCGTAATCATCCAAACATTGATTATGAGGAAAATTTGTTAAGTTGAAGTGCTTTAATTACATGTAACTACCAAACTTGTCCAATCAAAATTTAGCGTTTTATGACTCAAAACGTGCAAAAATTTAGCGGG
>SCLG01000004.1:296299-373923 GCA_004367875.1 Oikopleura albicans
AACTGTTAACTTAAGGAAATTTCGTTAACATTATTGACTCTCGGACTTCGATAGTTTTGATTATTTCCACGGAGATCACACCATTGAAAAACGGGCAAAAGATCTGCATTTGTATGCCAGTTGTATGATTCATCGCCCCAACAATCGATATCGTGCTCGTAAAAAACACTTTGGTCACCTCTATCAGTGGTAACCAAAACGTGCTCTTCACATGACAGACGGTGAAAAAATAGTTGAAAGAAAAACGTAGTAGGGATCGAGACGACGATGATTTTTTTTCTGATCTCTATATTTTAACTCAACCTTCTTACACACGTCTATTTTCTTTCAAGTCATGAGATAAAACCAATCTTGTTAATAGGTTGCAAAATATTTTTTTCCAGAAAATTAAATTTAAAAATCACGTTTTTTCGTAAAAAATTATTTACAACCTGTTACACCAAATTCGATAATGGTAACTTTAACTCTCATACGACGCGTCGATAAAATAAACCAACCTTACAGGGGTAGCAAAAAAACTTTTTTTTCAAAAATTTAATTTCAAAATAACGTTTTTTCATAAAACGTAATTTGCAACTCAAGTACAGTCCTCGTCCCCGAAACGTCCAAAACTTTTTTCAAAAAAACCTGGACGTTTCGGGTACAACTAGACGTTTCGGGTACATTAGGCCTTTTTAACGTTAAAAACCTTCATTATTACATATTTTTGTTATTTCAGTGTTTTAAATGGCTTTCGATATCAGTAGAGTCCTCGTCCCAAGTAAAAAAACCATAACACATTTATTTATTTTGACAAAAAATGGATGTTTCGTCCAAGAAATGTCCATAAATGTCTAAAAAATGGCAAAAATTGTCCGAAAAATGTCCAAAAAATGGACGTTTCGGGGACGAGGACTGTACCCAAATGTGACAAACTTATGTCAAATTACGTGCTTACTTTTAACGGCAATTTTTTTTTTAATTTTTTTTTTAATCTTTAGTAATTTATTTATTAATATTTTCTCTTTTTTTTTCTAAAATTAATGTCATATAGCAATATTTAAACTTTTTCAATAGTCGATTGAGTCAAAAAGTATAAAAAAGTAAGAAAAAAATATTGATTTGTTAACATTTATCATCCGTAACAGTCGTAGAAAAGATTTTTTTTGTGTGAGAAAAAATGCAACACAATTTTTTTCTGGCCAACTTCTTAACTCTACTTAGCCGATTTGTCATTTTAATGACAAACCGAGGTTTTTCGCATATTCTGTCTCAGTTGTATACGATATTTTCAAACCAACTCAAAAATAAGACTGTTCAAGTCAAAAGACATATTTTGATTGCTTAACTCATATATGGTATTGTATGACTTTAACCCCTACTCGGACACTAAAGTTCACAATTTCAGCTATAAAATCGTGTTTTTTTTAGTCAGCGCCCAGCCCTGACAAAATAGTAGGCGTAATAAAAAAACTGCAAATATAGTAATGTGTCCCAACTTCTAGACAACAACGCACAAAATTAATATCGGTCATAACTTTTCAGATTTTAACTCTCAGAGCANTACTATAAAATTTAATCACTATGAGCCAATCAGGAGTTATAAATCGATTAGTACGGAAAATATTTTTTTTTCTTCAAATCTTTTAGACATATGATGTACTGGACGATAGGGGTTAATTATTTTTGGTAATTTTTATTGCATTTATTAAAAGTAGATGAACAGTCCTTCACAATAAATATCTAATCAGAACATTCCGTTCATTTGTTCGCGCGCTAGAGCTGATGAAAGCTAGTTGTCATTTAATTGACAAATCGGCTAAGTGGGGTTCTTGCGAAAGCTCGGTTAAGTAGAGTTAAACTGCGGGGGACCGGTTATTTTTTTCGATACAATGGTCTAACGAGGTTGGGACAGCAATTTTTTTTTTGAATATACGAACAATATTACACAAAGTAAGAACATCTTATTTTTTATCAATACTTCATTTAAATAAAACTTATGTTCTTACTTTGTGTAATATTGAAAGCTGTTTGAACAAAACTTTTATAACGTTATCTTATAACATCATTATATTATAATTCATGTTATTTTTTGATACATTAAAAATAGGAACAATGCCTTTTCGGAACTCAGGGCCCCTAACGTTAACACCATTTTTCCCGATCAGTTTGTTCAGTTCCGTATGAAATATTTTTCCGCAAAAAAATCATGGTTTTGTCTACACCGCCTACGGGTTCATCCGGTAACTTTTGTCTTCCAAAAATGGCCAAATAAACCCGGATAGATTTTAAATTATAATATAAAATAAAGCTGCTTACAAATTCTACCCTCTCACGACCAAAATGCCGCTCTGCTACCCAGGTATATCTTTGCCTCGAGGACCCCTTTTTTAATTGTTCCTGCTTTACTATGTTAGACCTGTTAACAAGGGACAAACAAGGGACAAATCAATTGAAAAAAAAATCTAATAAGGTGTTACCGTCGACTTCACTTGAAAATTACGAGCTCAGGAACATTATTTCACTGTCAACCTTTTCTTACTAGCTTTCTTTTGTTTAGTACTACAGTTTTAGTCTCATGAAAATCGGCTGAGCGTTTCTAGAATAGAGCAATTTTCTTCTTTTTTCTTGCAATGGGGTGCTCCTGTTGGCCAATATCATTTTAAAATATGCTGACACGGTATACTAGAAACGCGCAGCCGATTTTCATGAGACTAAACCAGTAGCAAATTAAAATATGGCATAATTTTCATGTGGACAAAAATTATGGTAAATGATTATATTTTAATATTCCGTTCGTATATTTTTCATCGGCCTGTCTGTATAAAAAGGTTATTTCTTCAATCATACAGACATGTTTCGATTGCTTTTCTTTTTAATGAATAATAGATTGGAGGCAGCAAAAACTGTCATACTAAAGAGCTTGTCATATAAAATAGGGAACAATCAATCGCGCCGTCAATTTATATCTGAGTTGTTTACGCTATTAATGATAATGATTTTCACAATAGAAAATAAGCTTTGTTTCCCATTGTATTTTCTTGAAACCATTTAGAACACCGAAATTCATTGAGAGCGTCAAATTCACAACAGGACCCCGCTCAAGTTTGAATAATTTAAAGCTATGATTCTTAAAGTGTTTGCCCTGAAAAAGAAAATTGAGTAGGTCAAATATACATTTGAAATTTATCTTTTTAGCCTATTTTAACTTATTGTCCATTTATAAACTTTAAGATATACTTCGATGGACAGAGAAAAATATGAGTGATTTAAATTGAGAGAATGCTTTGAGAGATAAAATGTTTAATTATCGGAGTCTCGGAGAACTTCCGGCAAAAAATTTTAGTCATTTTCAGGTCTTTATCATTATCATAAGTTAAGTAAATGCGCATAAAAAAATAACCAAAAACAAATTTATTATTCCAGTTAAAATTATTCAAAATTTTAGAATTTATACCAATAAATCATTTTCGACCTGTAGATTGGGCTATACTTTATAACTTATAAATGATTTCAAACCTTTGTGTTCAAATTTTCAGGTTATTTTGACTTGTATTTTATTTCTGAACTTTTATTTGAACTTTTGACCATCATACGGTATGACTCATACCATAAGATCCGAATTTCTCCGTGCATGTTCTTGCTTCACCTTCCCCTGGAAGTTAATAAGCGAACTGAAATCTTTAGTTTTAAACAAAAGATTAGTAACCTTAAAGCCTTAAGAAAGATTGAGTTCAAGCGTCAGATCAGGAATGTTTGACATGGAAACATGAATCAATGTTACATGATGGTACAAGTAATTTCATTTTAAGGTTTAAAAAATAATCGAATAAAAATTAAAATTTAAGCAGTTACCGCCTGTATGGTATAATATAAACTTGAGTACAGTAGAATGAATTTCAAAGCCGAAGATGTCATATTGACCGACATTGGTTTTTGGAAGATTTTCTTATTATTTTTTCATAAAATGAACATTCAAACATGTCATGTTAACGGTATGGCAGTCAACTCTTGTTGCCCGATTTCAACATGCCGAGGCGGTCCCTACGAAGCCGTATGGTACACTTTTAATCAATTTTTGTTATTATTCATACCGGGATCTAAAAAGTTAAAATTTAACTGTTAAATACATGTTAGACTTGTCACTTATTCGACTTTAAAATGGTGACAACAGCCCACGAAGTGGTTGATATTTGAAAAGGCGATGTTTTGCTACTTTCGTGGAAAAAATCCAAAAAAAAAACTGAAAAACTTCTTGGATTAGATTTGGTACTCGTTTCAAAGACTCTTTCAATAAAATTAGTAAACGATGGGTACAACAAGTCCTTAGTGCTGATTTATAAATATGCCATTGGTTTACATCTAAACTATATATAATGCAATGTAAAAACTATTAGTCGGCCAATTAAAATTTTTTTGTCAAAACACGAATGGGCTTTCTATGATGACACCCACAATTGACATTAATTTGAACCCTAGAATTCGGTGGTTATGTCGGACATGATATTTCCCGTGTTGAGAGAACACCCAAATTTTGTGTTAGTGTTAGGCGCGTTGACGTTAACTTATTCAAGTTAGCGTGAGGCACGATCTTCATTGGGAAACGACCGCGGACGGCCCTTCGACACATTTCAAAAGAATCGGTTTAAGGACGAGCCACGTTCGTCGTTACTACCCAATAATTGTTAGTGTTTAACACTAATATCATAACGCCGTTTGGCACTGTTTCTCAACGGCCGTCGTTAGCGTTAGTCGCGTTTTTGAAACACTGGCTGTTAGTCATATGACCTTTTCTAGCCTAAGTATAATTTCTATGTTCCCTAGGGTGTCCGCAATGGAACTGGGAGGTCCGTATAAGTAAAAATGACTGATATGGGCGGGTCGTACCGTAAAGTACAAAACCCGTACATCGCGGACCCTAGTGCACACACTACTGTATGGATTTGTCTTATTTTATAAAACGAATTAATATGCTGACAAACGTCAAATATGTCAAATATGTATGCCTAAGATAATCGACGCCAAAATCGGTGCTTCTTTGCCATAGTGACAGATTTTTGCTCAGCTCAACAATCTTGTAATTTCAAAGACAATACAGTGTTATGATAATGAATGGTATTAAAAAATCATTGTACATAAACGAATCGCGATATTTGTTGAAGAATAAACTACAAGTTTATGTAACTTATACACGATGCTTAGCGCCATTTTACGATAAATTTCTATTATAGCTGAAGAAAAAATTATAAGGAAATAGCATAATTGTGCATTATGGCATAGCAGCAATAGAATCAACGTTGTTTAAAAATGGCATAGTTAGTTTATTGCAGTTTGCGTTGATTGCAAAGAAATTGCTACTACAGTACTCGTGCCCAAATCGGCAAACCCCAGTTCGGCAAGAATACCCCAAAAATTTTTCAAAATTTTCAATTACCGCAATTCGGCAAGTCCCGAAATCGGCAAGGATTTGCCGATTTTTCGCTGTAACAGCTTAGGTTAACTCCCATGGGAAGGGTTTGTATATATGGAAACAATCCTTTTCATGGATACGAGGTTAAAATAAATATGTACCAAAAATAAATATGTACCATGGCTTTACTTATTTTAATCTATTTAAAACATGCTATACCATAAATATATGAGTATTAGGCATTAAAACGGTAAAAATACCAAATGACCTCAAATCGGCAAGGATTTTGTTTTCCTTTTTGTTGCCGATTTGGGGATGAGGACTGTATGTCATAATCAACTTATGGCTCCCGAAGTATGTAGGAACCAGAGCTCTGCACAATTGGCTTGCTTTGGCTAGCTCAGAGTCAAAAATTGCGAACCGATCAAACAAAAATTTTAATGATAGCGAGCCGAGCCAAGCCGAGCCGAGCCGCGAAAATTTTCAGACAGCCAGAGCCGAGCAAATAAAATTTGATTTCGAGCGAGCCGAACCGAGTCAAAAGAAGTTTGTTCGCTCAAAAGGCGAGCCGAGCCGACCCAAAAAAACGCCGATTATGCCGAGCCCTGGTAGAAACCCTGAAACTAACTAGGAAATTTCAAACTCAACGGAACTAGTGTATTTACAAGTGACGTTTTTTATTAATAATATTTATCATTTCGTATTTTTGACTTGCGCTAAACAAAGTCGAGGTAAGCTTGATCTGTGTGAACAAGTTTAAATTATTAAAATATACTATTACAAATTTGAGTGAATATAGCTTCAATATTTATTGAAAGTATATTCAATAAAAACAGATAAAAAAGTAAGACTCCGGCCTAGTCGTTTGCAGGATCAATGTAAATGCCACCATATGCATTAAAATGCATAAAGAAAGAAAAAGAGAAACTATAAGTCGATTTTATGTCATTTTTAGGTCTGCTTCTGAATCACAAGAAATTAAAGGAGATCATTTGTCAGCACCCTATATTTATAAATTATAAAAGTTATTAAATATAACATTATAAAAAAACGAGGCAAAAAATAATTTACATGTTGTAATAAAATAAACACAAATTATTCATTTTTGCATTGATGAGAAAAAATAATGCGAACTGTTTTTAGAACTAAATTTTGAATAAGACAGCAAGTAAAACAGATAAAAGCTGATACAAACTGATGAAAACTGACAAAAAGTTATACAAATTGTTCTACGATACTAAGAATAGGTTTTAGAGGGCTTTTATAATAAAACTTTTAAAGTAACAAAATCATGCACAAACAAATGCAAGCCTCAGTGCGTAAGCGGAATAGAGGTTAAACTTTGGCTCCAAGAGTCGACTAGATACCGAAACGAGCTGTAATTTATGAAGGATAATGGCGTACGGGGAATTGTCAAATAAGGGTCGTTTTCGCCAAATAAGGGTCCTTTTTCCAGAAAAACGTTTTTGGTTCGCTTATAGATATAATAAATTTTAGCTGTATTCAACTCAAAATTAATTTTTCAAGCTCAAATATATAACGCAAAAATTCATAATTAGGGATGGTCAATACCCTCCTTGCTTGAGAAATAAGACTCTGAGATGATGTCATTTTCTCTTCGGTATTTTGAGTCATGACCATCCTTAAGTGAAGTGAAAACAGTAAACTGGCCTAATCCTTCGTTCGCCAAATAAAGGACGGTTTGTCAAAATACGAAACCGATCCTTATTTTCCGACCCCTTGTAGCCTACAGGCTGTAGGTGTGTAAATGATTATAAAAAACTCCATTTTCTTAAATTTGTAGGTTTTCTTCTGAATAACAGAATTAAGAAATAGTAATGAATTATAGTAATGAATTTATTAAAGGTTACCAAAAATAAGCTAATAAAAATAACTTAGAATTGAAAAGTAATTTAATAGAAAATTGCTCAATTATTCATTGGCCGAAACCTTAAAATTTAAATTTGTCAAGTTCTTAAAGATGGACTGCATATTTCCTACTGATAAAGGTTTTAGAAGTCATTGAATCGTTGTGTTGTGCAAATAGGAAAAAAGATGAGATTAACATTCGAATACTTTTTTTATTTGATATTTTTTAAGATCAAGTTTTTTTTTTAAACTTGAAAAATAATACTTTGTTGTAATTTAGTAATCGTTTTAGTAATTTGAAAGGGTACTCATTTTACTTTCTCATAATTTTCATTTGGACAATCCTCAATTTACGAAATTTAGGAAGTCATAATCAGAGAGGCTCCGTCTGTATATACATCTAAAATGATTATTATTTATAAACAATTTTAGCCCGTTAAATGAATTATTAACTCCCAAGGGACGTGCAAACCTATACCAGAATCAACCCTTTCGCAGTAATCCAGCTAAAATTTTCGGGCCCGATCGGGTTATCATACTATTATTTTTAGAAATGAATTAATAACAAAAAATAAAAACCAGTAGTCCGGCATGCAGTATGCGGCATACAGTGTACTGAAATGCAAGAAATCGGTTCAAATTCCGGTCTCTGTTCATTTTGTCTCAAATTTTGAGCAAAGGAAGTTTAGACATCACTGAACACGAATATGACTTTATTTTTTTGATATTTCTATTCAAAGTTCTTTAGGGCCTATAAGAAGATTTTTACGAGCATGGTTTTCAAGTGTTTCCGACTTTTGACGTCTCTAAGTTGTCATATTTGCTTGAAAGCATTTAATCGTATCGTAATCGAATATTTACTGATTTCACGGGCAAATTAAATAATTGCAATTTTTATAATGTTTGACAAATCAACTATTTACTCAGTGTGTGGCACATAAAGAAAATTGCTTAAAATATAGTATTCAAGGGTTAATCAAATATATTTCAAATCAACGTCAAACTACATTGTTCAATTTCGAGTAATTTATCGATTTTTTGGATCTTTGACCTTGAACAGCGCGATTAGATAAAAAAAAATTAGATTTATTTAGAGCAATATAAATCAAAAAATGAAAAGAAAGCCCTTTATTGTTCGCCGTGGGAAATTGTCAAAATAAGTCAGTGAATCAGGTACACAAAGGAAGTACTCAATTTGTCGAACTCATATAAAAACTGCAGAGAAAATTATAAAATGAAAAAAAGAGAATGATAAAAATGACATTAATTAATTAACAATGACAATAATCGTTGATAGTAAATTACAATAGTAAATTACATTTTTTTAAACTTTACGGTAGTATTTGGAATAATCGATTTTAACTGATGAAAAAGGTAAAATAATTGATAAATTCTGACAAATTCTGATAAATTGGATCAATATTCGTCAATAATAATGAAATTTGTAAATTCGATGGCTACACGGTGTAGCCTACACCCACTGTGCAGTTATCCGGAAAATTTCAGAAAAAAATACCGGAATAACCAAATAGCGGGAAAATAGTTAAAAAACGAAAAAATTCCTCATGAATTTCCGCTCGAGCTCTTATCCGGCAGTTTTTTGTAAAGAAATCATCGGAAAATTTTCCAAATCCGGCTATTTTTTATAATTAATGGAAAATTGGAGCACGTTTCTCATAGTTTATGGAAAATCCTGCCGGATAAAAGTACAAGGGGCCAACTTGCCGGATAACTGCGCAGGAGGCTAGTAAGAACCGTTAGAAATAGTTTAAAATTTATAAACGATATCCAAAAAATTTAACAATTAAGTAAAAGTTATTCAAGGATACTGGTCTAAAGTTTAATTTCAGTATGGACCAATTTTATGAATAAACACCATATTTTATCATACTATATCATATAAGCTAAATGATAATTTACTCAATACTTTTTTTAAACCTTCGTTTGATCAACCGATGAAAAATATCAATTATATATTTATATAGAGATAGAGAAATTCTACAATTTATTATTTTAAGTCAACCCGAATAAAGAGTCAGTTTAACTTCAGTAAAAAAAATGTTTTTCGGGTAAGAGATTGATCAACCGCTGCAGAAGATGGCCAATATACGAATTAGGGTAGTTCGCAACATTTTATAAATATTTTATGAAGAGATCTGACCAAAAATAACAAGTTAACATCTCAATGTCAAAGTAAAACATAAGTCACTCCAGAATTCAAATGAATTTTCAAAAAAGCCATTTTTTATAAAATGAAAAAAATGATATAATCGGATAAAATCTGAGGAAAGGGAATGAAAACTTACAAAAACCGACAAAAGCCTAATCAGATTATTATAAAGTGTATCTTTAGAGGAAAAACATAAACCATAAGTTATGGGCCAAAACAAATTTGAGGGTTATGGGCCCTTTTTTTGACAAAAAAATTTTTTTGACAAAAAGTGTTCTGGCCATTCGACGTAAAACTAAAAAGTGGATTGTAGTGAGCTAATCCAATTTTGACTCAAGTTTATCCTGTCACGTGATAAATTTGATAAGGCCTCCAAATGGGCCATTCTTTTGGTCACGCTAAAAGTGCTTTCATTGATTTTTTTAATTTTTCCTCGAATGGCCAAAAAACTTTTTTTCGGAAACATTTGGTGTTTATGGTTTATATTTTTAATAATTTAAAATAATTTATATAAATATTACCCTTTTCACGAAATAAGCACCGACTGTATATAATATACGCAATTTCCGGTTGGTATTATTTTATGTAGAACTTATTAATTATTTTTAATTCAATCGTCAAATAAGACGTCCGATTCAGTGCTGGCCAAAAGATCTTTGTTTTCAAGTTTTCAAAGTGATGGCTGGGCGGTTTATTACCGGTTATTGGCAGATTACAGGAGTATTACATCAACATACTATGTACAAAGTCAAAGTTAAGCGGCCGGTAATTTCTGGCACTGCATCGGAATAACCTTGAACTAACTAAGTAGTTCAAATATTTATGTCAATTTGAAGATTGACGCACGCGTGTTAAGACTGGTTTATCCGTAAACATTGGATTAAGTGTTTTTAACGAGAATGGAACAATAGTGAAAACTTTGTTTAAAAATATTTTATACATATTTATTAAACTTTATCTTACTTAACCCGTGAGTAAGGGTAAGTACTTTTCAAAGAGCTGTAGACACGTGATTGTCTGACAAATGACGAGTTATAGTATGAAACCCTAATTTGAGTTAGTATGAAAGGGTTAGTACCCCTTCAAATTTTTTCTCAGAAAAACACTACACTTACTTGGTCGCCCTCATTTTGTACCCTTACTTGGGGTTGAATTTATTTTGTCGAACATAAGCCTATTCTAACTTGGCTTTATTACTGTTACTTTTTTATGATTTTTTGAAAGCCCGTTTATAACGTTACAATTTGTTTTTGTATCAAAAATTACTCCCTAGCACTAAAACGTATTTATAATGAGATCTTTTTTTATAATTTCGTAATCAGCTCATCGAATTACGTCAAAAATTATGCAAATTAAAGAACCATTGATTTTTTCATCTTTTTTTTCAAAAATTATCACTATATTATCAATCACCATATCACTATATCACTAATATTAGCCCTTGTCCTTTTTTCCGCCAACTCTGTGGTTTTTTTTACCTTGCGGTTTTCCCCTACTTGTACAACGAAAATCATAATAAATTTATGTTTAATTATCGTAAAAAATAACCGCATTGGCCGATTTAAAAATTTCTGATTAAAAATGTTTGACTGCGAGTTTGTTAAAACCGACATTTTCGTGCACTTATCTTGTTTATGAACAAAATGAGCGACATTTTTTTTTACTTTTGAATTTCTTACTGATTTTCTTATTTCCAGTCAGTAATTACCAAAGATGCTCGATTTGACTATTGTGAAATTAGTACAGTATAAGTTCATGAGAAGTCCATCAAATAAATTATAATTCGAAATGAGAGGTCTGCGGAGTTCGTTTGACATCTCTTAAAGATGGAATCATCCATCATGTTTTAGGACACAAATAATTACTTTTAAAATAAATAAATACTTTAAGATATGGAAACTAGTACCATAGAAAAATTTAGGTAGGACTCATACCCCTAAATAAATAATTTAGTATGATGCGGTTTGGTTCGTCAATTACAAAGTTCAGATAGGGAAAAATACTATCGTATGGGGACTCTCAGACTGTGAGGTTTTGAGCAATTGTCTTATGATTTGTAACGCTATTCTGACGTCACCCTCACAGTCTGAGCGTCCCCATACGGTAAAATAGACACGTTTTTGTGTGAAAAAGGGTGTTTAACCGCGGTTAACCGTAAAAGCCCTTATACATTGTACCATGTGGGTTTCATAAAAATCTGTTTTTTTGCGGTAACTAAAACCACTTCTTGTAGAAAAAAAAACAGCGAGAATTTGTATGACACGTTGAGTATTCTATATAAGATACAGCATATTCAGGGCAAATCGGGAATAAAAAATTATCCAGTTTGTGGGTACAAATTACTGTCATGGTATTAATGCAGTCTGTACTTCCTGTCTTTATTCCCCAAAATAAGCCACAAATTATCACAGAGTATTGTAGTACCATTGTATTTAAATTTTAAAATATATAATATTAATTGATTGAACAGAACAAAAGATTAGATTCTCATGCTTTTACATAATTGATCAAGTCGGTAGAGTCGGTATTAAGCTTACATAGTCTTGTTCGTTATCCTAAGCAAAAAAAATATCAGAGAAAAGCAGAACCAAATTGTGCGGCATCATTTTAATTTCCTTTGGCACAAATTTTTCAATTTTTTTCTTCACCAAAATAAGGATATGAGCCCTGCCCAGGATAAGTACTGTATTACTGATTGTTATTCCTTTGAATAAATGTTTCTCAACCGGTCTGGGTAGTAAACCCTAGCTTTTTCTTAAAAGGTAACGTCTATAATGCATAATTGATCACTTTCTCTCTCCTTTTTTTTTGCTGTGCTTCTTCGGGAAGAAACAATGAGGAATTATTATTGAGTAATTTTTTTCTTGAAAAATAATCTAATTTAGAGATGTTCTATAATCTTATTTATCAAGTTTTCGGTTGATACTTTTTTTTTCTGAAAAGACCCTCGAAACTTGTACTGATTTAATTTAAGTTTTTGGCCTATTTTTCGGTTTTATGACTCTCAGATTTAGATAAATACAAAAAAGAGAAATCAAAGGTTAGGGCACAATTCATGAAGTTCAGTGTTACTAACTTCATTTTAACCTACAATTTGTAGGCTACAACATATCTTAAACCGATTACTTAAAGCATAATACATTTCAGAGGTTTTTTTAAGATATTGTCTACAAAAAAATTCTACAAAAAAAATCAGTTTAAACTCTCGCGATTAGATAATGAATAATTGGTCACATGGAAAAAATAATGCCAGATTTAATTTATTCATCTGAATAAAAATTCATTGGGGAAAAGAAAAGAGCCTAGAATTAATATTAATTGGGGGAAAACGAGTTTAGGGTTCTTCAATAAAGGCCTTGTCTAAAACTTAAGTTATTATAATTTACTTTGGTCAGGTGAATAACGTACTAAATAAACCAACAAATATTACTAGGGGAAAAATAAGCGATAACAAGAAAAAAGAGACCTTCAAATTGATTTATCATGTGATTGCGTGAACTTGGGAAAAAACTGGATTACTCAACTACAATCCATTTTTTAATTCTGCGTCGAATGGTTTATATTTTTTCTGGTTACCGTTTAATCGTTTATAACAACAAAACTTGTAATTTTATCCGAAAAGAAATCCGCTGAACTGTCCTTAACTAATCGCCCTTCTGAAATTTGTTTGTTGGTGTGTTGACCTAAAATTTTCTTGTTATTTTTTTGTATTAATTTTAAGTTTTGAATATTTAGAGGTGTCGTAACGTTTACTTCACTATAGTGTCGAAAATAAATGGTGAAGCGGGAAGCTTCACCTGTAAAAGACAAAAGGCGCGCCTCCAGGAAAGTGTTGCAATTATTTCTATTTTTGTTTCGATACGCTGGTGCAATTAAATATACGGGTTAAAATTTGTAACAGTGAATGAGCTTATCCAATATACGAAGGCATTCGAACGCTAACAACAATAACAATAAAAGTAAATTGGTTCGACCATGTCCGGCGCAACGATTGACCCGTGGGATTCCCATCCTTCAATTATCATTTGCAATCGTCCTCGATTTACTACAGATAATAAAATCGGAACGCATAAAGGTAGGAAAAATATATTATTAATACTTAAACTTAAAGTTAAACACAAAACATAAGCTTAATTGCTCGATACGGGGAGCGTCCCGATTGTACTTGCAGTTGATATACCATATGTTACGTATGATTCACAAGTTCAAGAATTATACTACATGTTTTTTGTAACATGTACACCACCTTAGTAGTTATGTGAACACTATAAATCATCAAAAACTACAGTCTTCACATGAACATAATGAAGTTTGCTACACAGGGTGCGCAGTTATCTTGCGAAAATTGCCGCTCGTACGCTTATCTTGCGACTCTTCATAATTTTATTTTTCGGGATTTATAATATTTATATTATATGCACTGAGCAGTTATCTTGCGAAAAAAGGCTTATCTTGCGACTTTTCAAGGACCAAGTTCGCACGATAACTGCGCACCCTGTGTAATATTATTGAGTAAGGCGTAGGTGAAAAACTTGATTTTATTTCTGTTAAATAGGGAGCTTTTGTCAACATAATAGTATTCAAAATCCCACAGGTTGAAATCAAAAACGTTTTAGCCCAAAAAATGTTAACATAATGAAATTTTATTCTAAACCAAACCATTTTAGGCCTTGGTCGAATCAGATTTAGTTAGTGATGTGCCTTACGAAGCAGCCATAGCATCAGCCGGTGCCCTTATTGCTGGAGTTTCAGGTCTTATCGCATCTTTCCTGGTCAAAGCCAGATGGCCGAGAATTTTGTATGCCATAACGTCTGGAAGTAAGTGAAGTTCATAAATTGGTTACACATATAGAATTACATGGTGGCACGGCGGTCTTTCGGAGAAAACGGTTGCGGGGAAGTTTCTAAAAAATGTTTTTTTGGGGAATTTACAAAAAAAAATCAAGAAAGTTTTTTAGAAGAATGTTTTTGGAATAAAACCTTTATCGCAGAAAAAATATTTGAAGAAAAACTTCTGGTTTACAAATTGTGTTTTTGCTCGATTTTGATTTTATGGGTTTTCAAGGACAACGTTCTGGAGGAATTTCTCCGAAAAACCGTGTTGCGGTACATGGTAGCGACCGTTTTCCCGCATATTGATTAATTTTTGTTAATTTATAATTATTCAATACCATTAAAAAGTGTAATTTAATAATTCGGCTAAAATCTTCATAATTAATTTGGTTTTTATTTGCAAATCAAAAATAAACCATAAAGGACGATTTTAAGTAAACTATACGCAAGAGTTAAAAAACCATCCTAGTACCACAAAAAAAGTATTTGCAATCAGATTGAATTGAACTATAAACTATAACAAGCTGCTATTACAAGCTGCTATTACAAGCTATTACAAGCTGCGCGGGGAGTTGTTTGCGTGGCTGAAGGACGCTAGCCAATAGGAGGCGCCTCTAAAAAAGCATGAGCCAATAGGCGCGCTTGTCAATTCAGTCTGGCGTCTGTAACTGCATACTATGCAGTGCATAGAACTATAGACCGGTTCAACTATAGTCTATAGTTGAGACTATAGTCTATAGTTGAGACTATAGTCTATAGTTGAACCGGCACCGACTGAATCAGAATTATTTCTAAAATGTCGAAAGGGTGTCAAGTTTGTCGACATTTACCCTTTATCACCTTTCCACTTTATCCACCAAAAAAAATCGATGAAATTGACAGATACCTATACTGTCAGATAGCCTATCTGAAATAGGCTATACATGATTTGGGAAAAATTGTCGAAATTTTACCCTTTATTCACTTTACCCTTTATCACCTTTTGTTTTTATCCACTTTACCCTTTCTGTCGACAAATTAGTTTTTCGACATTTAAGAAATGATTCCGATTCAGGTGGGGCCAGTTGAACCATATTCTTTATATCTAATTATACTTTTAGTTGCACTGGCGTGTTCTTTCTTCTGTATTGTTAAAACGGTTGCCATTTACACAAACAATGATTTACCCGACTTGGTTGCGCTTCATTGGGCTGTTATTATGTTTGCTGTATTTCTATCCTTGTATAACATTTGTGCAATTTACAATGCCGTGCATTTCATCCTTGCCTTCAAGAAAACTCCTGCCAATTTAGGTGAAATTCAAGTAGCATTTTAAGATTAAGATTTTTAGTTCAGGGTACTTTTTTGATGTGCGATTTTGGAATTTTAGCACAAGATTTTATTTTTAATTATCGTAGTGTTACAAAATATTATAATGTCATCTTTATATAATTATTTCAGTTCCAGAAAGCATTAAACGTGATCCAGTACCTGGTAAGAACAGTTGTTTAAAAAAGCAACTCTCCGCAACGTCCGACACAAGTCTAATAAAAATTTCTGTGATGCACAATGGTAGTGCAAACAATGTACAGTCAGCAGTCCATCAACGCCCGTCAACCGAGTTGAGCACCGAAGACACGCGACTTTTGCAGCATGACGAGCCTGAGGAAAATGCGTCCGGACCCGATACATTGGGCGCATTGGACAATAAAGTCGAAGTTCAAGAGCCGATCTCGAATTGTGATCAGCTACTCAGGTAAAAGATTGCTAATTCTGAGAAAATCATATACGCTCAGTTAACTCGGCTACCTACTGTGGGCATATTCTATGCTATTTGGTAATATATTGGTCACGTTTTGCGAAAATGTGGAACTCGCCAATAGAGTTTACGTATGGAATTCGGACGCGTATCTACAATGATTTTAAGATATGAGAGAAAAAATATGGACCAATTTTTTTTTCGAAAAAACTGTTTTGGCCATTCGACGTAAAATTAAAAAAATGGATTGTAGTGGGCTAATCCAGTTTTGGTTCAAGTTCAAATTTATCCCGTGACAGGTTGAACTTGGGACAAAACTGGATTACCCAGTTTACGGGTTATGGCATTTTTTTCTCTGAGTAAATCGTTACGATATTGTTCGTTCAGATCAAGTTTACACAATTATACATAATATTGTTTGGACAACTATTTGTAGCGCAATAGCCTCATTTTGGGTGAAATTGGGGCGCAGTAGTTGAAACTGAATTCAATTTTCTAGCCAAAAACAAACCGACGAGCAATTTAGCAAGAGCGCCGAATTTTCAAAATCTTCATCTTCGCTGGTGATTGCCAACCCAAAAGTCATGCCACAGACCGACTCGGCATTGTTCCGTGAACTTGAGGACCTCGGACACGCACCACTTTGCCGCACAGAATCGGGCTTCCAAAAATTATCCATTTCATCCAGTAGCGAATTTTTCACAGCATCCAACAGCTTCACGAACCAAACGGTCTCGTCGGTGTCCGAGATTTCAAAACTCACGTCGCCGTGTGAGGCCGATTTTATGGAAGACTCGTTGGCCACCATGAACGTCATTTATGAAAATGAAAAAGGTGGTTTTTCACAAAGTTCGAACAAAAAAAAAATTATTTCTTATAAAGACATGTTTTCTATAATAGATAATTTAGTACCGAATGTATAGTCTCATTTCAAGAAGATTATTCTATATTTAGATAAAAAAATATATGCCTTTATAAGAATTCATAATAATAATTTTTGACTATTGACTAAATCAATTTTTGGGGACTCACGCTGTGAATTTTACTACCGGTTGAATTCCATGAAAATCTGCCGATCGTTACTAGTATACCGTGTTGGTATATTTTAAGATGATATAAAGACCAATTTTTCCCTTTTTTCTGAACTGGGGTGCCCTCTTGTCTCCCTCACGGTATACTAGAAACGCTTTCATGAAACTCAACCGCTACTGCCCAATACGGTGTCGTTTGCAAACAAAAAATCTCGCTTTGCGAAAATGTGAAATTCCTCTAAAATTATTTTGGAATGTAAATTTTAGAGGAATATGACATTTTAGGTTTTGTATACGTTAGTGGAGTTTCACATTTTCTATTATTAGTATTTTCTTAAGTTTACTATTTCTGGGAGTTCATAATTGTTGTAATTGAAATTTTCTTTACTTATATTATGTTAGTTTCATATTTTGGATTGTTATATTTTTTGTGTTTTGTTTNCAATACAATGAACATAATACAATTGTGCTTTTCAATCTTAATTTTGAAAAAAGAGGTGAAATAAAAACCACCAAAGTCATAACCAAATCAGTGACGAATATCACAATTTCGGAAATGCTGAAAAACGAAGATAGCAGCTCATCAACCAAGATGAGATATTCCAATTCGGTTCCCTCCTCATTATCAAACACACCTAACACCAAACGCGCTCAGTGGAGTAAAATTTCACACATAAACACCGAAAACATTACAAGAGATGATTTTTGGGTTGTATTGGAAAACATAATGGGAACTCGTAGTAGTCAGGAATCGATTAGTTCTGGTAAGTGTATCGTAGATTTTATAATTTTGGCAAAAAACATTAATTTCGGAGATAGTACCATTTTTGGGCGCAAAAGAAACCCATATTGAGTACTTTCACAACAACATATTTGGTCGCGAATCGTTGTTAAAAATATGGTTGTTCAAATGGTCGCGAACTGCTGTTTTAATAAGATTTCGCGACCATTTTTTCCACCTAAAATAGTGGTCGCGAAATCTCACTCACAACGTCATTTCGCAACCATTTGCGCGAAATTACCCAAAATACAACTTCTTTCGTACCCAACTCCGAACCAGCTGCGACTGTCCTAAATTACGTTAAAAAAGATACAAAAATAATGCAATTCGCTTTTACCACTACAGTTACAGTTGTTCCACACGGTATGTTTTCCCCAAGTCTGTAAAAATTGTAAGGCTAAATGATTGAATGGAAGCATTCCAAATTTATTAATATTTCTACCTTTACTTAACAAGAATTTTTCAACTGGACTACGGGTAACTCTTGTTCTTGAAATTGATTTGAAGTGCCCGCAAATTATACATTTTCACAAAGAAGTTTAGGATTCGCTTATTATTTAAACATCATCTGTAAGGTTGCACAGTTTAACGAACTATTTTTTGTATTTAGCGATTTCTGTGGACCGCTCCATAAAGTATGACGATTCAAATCGAAAAGTGTTTTCAACTTTGTTAGTTATCATTGAACACGTACGTATGTATGACCAGCAAATGTTGCGTATCCCCTTGAATTATTGAACAGCATTAAAAGTACCTCTTGAAAGCATGTGACGCCAGAAAATATATTCAAACTATCCGAGTATTTAAATCTGATTTAAGGGCCATCCCCTTAGATATTTATCATGATTAATTTTTAATTTTGCTTGACCCTACATCATAAGTAAGTAAAACGTTACAGTTGGTAAATTGTCGCCGGGAAAGCAATTTATTGGTCAAGCCTCTACGGTTAACCTAAAACACATATGCTATAGTTTTGCCAATTTTAATTTGGCAGGGCAGAATTTCGTGAAGATGTTCACGGATTTGACCACTGCGTTTTCCCGAAATGTATTAAAAATTTAGTTTTTTTTTTACAGGATAAGTACATCTTATACCAAGTTAATTTGTATTTAAAAATTGTTCCGAANTTCAAAATTTGACCGCCTACGACAAAACTCAGATTGTGTGAGTTTTCAAAAAAAAAATCACCCCCGTTTTTTTTTCAAAATTTTCTTCGTGAAATTTCATTCGACTCCTCTATCGGCGATTTTTGATTTGAGCCCGTTTTCATAGAGATATGAGGCGAATAGGGCGTTGTGTGACGATCGTCACACTGTGACCCCTGGGAGTTAAGATGATATAAAGACCAATTTTCCCCAATTTTATTTTGAACTGGGGTGGCCTCCTTTCTCCCCTGTTTATAACAGCGGCATTTATAAAGAGGGGAGAAAGGAGAAGCACCCCAAATTCCAATTAAAAATGGAAAAATTGGTCTTTATATCATCTTAAAATATGCCGACACGGTATACTAGAAACGTTTGGCCGATTTTTATGAAACTCAACCGGTATAACAATCAAGCTCACACCTACTTACAAATTGGAATTATTAGACACGACCTCGTCGACCCTATGACACCTCAAGTGAACCTTTTTTATCTGAGCATCATGTTATTTTGTCTAAGATGGCTGACTTTTTTTCTCAGTTGCTTTACTACTAAGAATGTTATGGTTTATGTATAATTTTAGTTACAAAAAGCTGGTGAAGAGTTTCATGAAAGTGTTGACAATCTTCAAAGTCGTATAAACGCGATCGAAAACAACGAAAAATATGTCGACAATGAATTGGGACCCCTAGTAAGTAAACTTAAACATGTATCTTAGGCATTTTAACTCCCAGGGGGAAGTGCGTGTAAATAGACACGCAAGGTGCTTTTTTCGTCCATTTAAGGCAACTTTTCGAAAAAATTCGATTGGCGGTGTTATTTTTTGCGTAGGTTGAAGATTTCAAACAACTGTCTAGGGGGCCCTGATGTCCCAACTCAATTTATGAATAATCAGATCGACGTAGTTTGACGAGCTCTACAACTTGACTTTACCAGTTTTTTGAATTATTGCGAATTATTGTGACTTTTTTAAGTGTGTGTTCATTTACACGCATTTCCCCCCTACGGGTTCCCAAAAACTCCTTCCCCTGAGAGTTAACATTCATGTTTTCAATAGCTGGCGCTAGTGCAATTCCATGAATCCCTCAATCGTGTAAGTCAATCACTGCTGGATCTGAGTGGCATTGGAGATACAGAAAACGAAACATAATAGTAACATTCCGACCGTTGCTGCGATTCAATTGCTTAAACCTCTCAATATAAAATAAAAACCTCTTTAATTTATCTATACTTGTTTTATGATTAACTCCTAGGGGGAAGTGCGTGTAAATAGACACGCAACTTGTTTTTTCGTCGATTTAAAGCATATAGAGGCCCCGTAGGGCAAAACCGGTATTGGTGACTCAGCACATGTCGCTTTTCGAGAAAATTCGATTGAGGATGTTTTTTGCGTAGGTTGGAGATTTCAAACAGCTCTCTAGGGGGCCCTGGTGGCCCAAATCAATTTCTGAATAGTCAGATCGACGTANCCCTGAGAGTTAACATGAAAGGGTTTACTCAGCACATGTCGCTTTTATGTCATATCCAGTCAATACACGTATTGCAATAGCATAACAAGTATATCATATACTATGTATATGGTACAAAGCTCACAAAATTTAATTACGCAACCAATAGGTTTCTCGACTTAGAAATATTTGTACGGAGTATATTTTTACGAAACATTTGCCTCATATAAGTTTCTTATTGGCTAACAATGGTGTACAATTCCCGTTTCTTTCCAAGGATATAACTTTTTCTAATAGGGATTTACTAAAACTAATTCTACCGACAAAAAAGTGCTGTTTTTCGCGATTTCAAGCATATTTTGGCTATCCTTTAAAACATGTACTAAGCCAATTCTACGCTTGCCCGAAGAGGTTAAAATCAGCACCCAATGTGGTTATCGACAGAAAAACGGCAACGTTTTAGGAAATATGTATCAACATAAATTTAAACCGTAATACACCCCTTATCTAAGTAAGGTACCTGTTATGAAAAAAAGAAACATTTCTTGGACACCTGTTTTGAGTGAAAATGGTAATACTATGTGGTGTTGTTAGCAATGCTAACTTAACTCTCAGGGGGAAGGAGTTTTTGGAAACCCGTAGGGGGAAATGCGTGTAAATAAACACGCACTTGAAAAATTCACAATAGTTCGCAATAATTAAAAAAAACTGGTAAAGCCAAGTTGTAGAGCTCGTCAAACTACGTCGATCTGACTATTCAGAAATTGATTTGGGCCACCAGGGCCCCCTAGAGAGCTGTTTGAAATCTCCAACCTACGCAAAAAACACCGTCAATCGAATTTTCTCGAAAAGTTGAGGGGGGTTCCCGTTTTGCCCTACGGGGCCTCCATATGTCTTAACTGGACGAAAAAACGAATTGCGTGTCTATGTACACGCACTTCCCCCTGTGAGTTAACATACAAATTGTATTATACAGTTATAAAATACCTTTGCAAAGTTTTAAAAGTTAAACCAATCAGAGTTTATACCAGTTCAATGGGTACTTAACTTCAAACCGGGACACGATACTAGCGATAACCTATTTGCAAATAATCGTGAATAAACTAATTTCTAACATTAAAAGCCAATTTCCAAAACTTCTTCGTGAATAAATAGTTATAATTATTTGTGTAAACAAAGACAACTGTCGGTGACGGGATTAGTTCCTTGGTTATGTAACCCACGTCAGCTTACCAATAAAACCCTCGCACAATCTGACTCGTAAATTAAACTGCTCCAGGTAGTTTAGGCTTTCAATCGTGGCTGGTGGTGCGCGTGAGTTAGACAATGCTTCAAAATCCGAAAAAGGGATCATCACTCAAAGTAGAGCTAAAAAAAGTCAGCAATAAAAAAGTATGCAGAAGTTTTCCTTTCTGCTCCTAATTTTGAGCACAAACTGTAGCTCGACAGGTATGATTTTTTTATACCAATAATTTATATTGCTTCACAGAATTTTTTGTTGTAGGCCCCCGAGACTGCAGAGAAAATGTTCGTATTGGTGGCGAAGGCGAATTTCCGTTAATTTTGCTATCGAGTATTCAAGGAAGCGGAAATACGTAAGTTTTTATAACGAATAGTTTTTTTTAATTAAGCTTGGTTAGTTAGTAACATGGAACGTTTACGTTTGGTCCGCGCCCTTTCTGGTCGCTTTTTGCAGAAATTTAATTTAAAAATGCCCATAATGGTTGTTTTTTATAATTTAATGTCACTATCAACTCGATTGATCAACAGTTGTGAATTATAAGAATAAATAAGGCCTTGGCGAGTTGAAATCGCCGTTCGTTTAGGTTAAAAAATAAATGACTGAAATATTAGCAGTGTAGTAATAGTAATGAAATATCCAAATGATACCATTGATTGCCTTGACCAATACGGTTTCGTGACTAATCGAACTTGAATCAGATAATCAGATAATTGTATTTCATTATAAAAAAGTTTAAAATACCCACTTTACTTTATATTTTAATACAAGAAGTCAAAGGAAAATCAACATAGAATTATCAATTATAAACCGAAAGCAAAAAAAAAAAAGATTTATTGGAATCGAAACAATTACAGCTAGTTTTGATATGATAAATATATCGTCTTTAGTTGTTTTAATCAGACAATCGGAAATTAAACATCGCAGACTAAAGTGTAATAATATTAAGAGAATATATAACGGTTTTCTATGTTTCAAAAATAATTAAACATAGCTTGACTTTGTTAACACCACGACGGGTCAGCCCTTAAATATTACTAAATGCTTTCTGTGTTGAAAACCCACAATTTTTTTTTTCTTCAGTTTGCCTTTGACCTTACACGGATATTGAATTAGTTAAACTATATAAAATTAATTAAGCATAGCATGCCCAAAATGGTCGTTATTTCTTTTGGGGGTTCCTATCAACATTTTCGAATCAGTTTGTCATGTTTTTAAAGCATTATATATGCAAGGCTTAAAGCTAGATTTTATATCATGTAATTTAACTTGATACGCCTCATTTTAAAATCATATTATTGGATTTAGAGGGACAGTGTTGGCTTAGCCGATTTACTTTCATATATTTATTTTACTTCATTTTATAACATGTTATTCTGTTTTATTATACCTATTGCGGACGAACTTCGGTGACGCAATTTTTGCGGATTTATTTCCACGCTGTATTCCCTCAATTTAGTTTAATTGATAAACGAAGCGGTTCGTAAAAATACACCAATTTTTTTTTCAATTAAATGAAAAAAGCCTACAATTTAATCAGCATTTAACGCATAAGACATTTTTAGGAAGAATCTTAATGAACAAACAGAAAAACGAAAAAAAACATCTCAACAATTCATAAAATTCAAATAATGAAATCGAATGATATCATACAAATCAACATAGACTGATCAATTAAGTAATAGATGTGACTTAATTCTGTCTCTGTGACCTAATTATGCCTCTAGTGATAATGCCTAATTTTATGTTCAATTAGGCGTTATTGAACTTTGATAATTATTGTCGAAATCGTTATCGTCGATTTGCTTACGCATTTTAATTCTATTATCTTGAAAATCGAAATGAACTGTTCTGCGTAAGCCAATGCTTAACCTTCTAGAGTAACCTTTGATGCCTCTTCAGTTTACGACACTTTTAGAAGACTCACGTATCGTATGTTCAAATCATAGTAAAATTAGAAAATACAAATTTGGAATCTCTTTTTCAACGCGTGTGCCGTAATGTTAACGAAAAATGTCAAACAAAAAGTTAAGCATTATGCCGCAAGCGCAAAAATGAAACATTACTGGGTAAATTGTAAAGTCAGTTTTCTTTCTCGAAATTTCAATTGGTCTTTTTAGAAATACACGAAAATGTACGTTTTTATCATGTTTTTTCACTTTCCTATCAACAATTTTACAAAATTTATAAATCTTCGAGTTACTCCGGTTCCCTCGAAGATTTTCTGTTTAGCGGATTTTTTATGTTTATTTTAACGCCTAAGATGCGTCCAAAAAGTGCGGCATAAAATGTTTTGAAGTGTTTAAAATTCCGTTCGATGAAAGAAATTCGCAGTTTTACTGAAATTGACTCTTTGATTCCAAGTGATTATCAAAAGTAATGATTTTTGAATTTGAGGGTACTTGTTAGTCTAAAAAATATTTCAATAAACGTTCATAGGAGAATAAATGCTCATGGTAAAAAAAATGCTATTGGTACAACGCTATACATGCATAAAACTGGTTGACGAATTTTAAAACAATTATTACCGTTCGTCGCAAAAAAAACGTTTTTTGGTATACAGATGGGGTGCTGGATAAGGGTATACTGAATAAGGGTAAATTGGAATATCAAAATGGAACATCAAAGAAAGGCTCCATAAAAAAATTCTGAAATGTATACAAAATATGGTACGAAATGAAAACAAATAGTATCATACCTACATGCTTAAATAAAAATAATATTTAAGATTGTGCGGTTAAATATGATAACTTATAAAAGGTTTTATAAAAATGGAACAAAAAAATGTATCACACATTTATTTGAAATTCATATCTGCGCTGATATGCGGTAGGCATATTTTTTACGAAAAATATACGAAGACTAAAATAAATAGTAGCCTTCAATGATGAGGTTTTAAAAATGAAGTTTTCACATATGCACATCTAGAGAGACATGTATATCTAGAGAGACATTGCTCGTCGTACTTTCTAATATCATTCACTTTTTTTTATTAAAATTGTTCGTAAATAACTAAACTCGAAGCAAGAAATGATAAATTTGTTCGTAGATTTTTTTTTCACAAAGTAATCCGATTGGGCAACCTCCTTTTGTCCTACCATTTTCAGGAAACAGGCCAATCACAGCTTTGGAATTACATTTTTTACAAATTAAAACTTAGCGGTGTAAATTGCTAACCAATAGGCGATCAAAAGGGCGTGAATAAAAAGCGCGACTGTATTTAAATCATCAATTTTATTTGCTAAATTGACCATTTTAGTTGGACCCGGATGCTCATTGAGAGTGCAACAGGAATTTTTACAGGTAGCAAGTACAAAGAACGTCAAATTTATGAGAAAAATGGCTTTTTGGGGGAGCTCGAACCAATCGACTCGGGAAAAACGATTGCTTGCAAAAATCATGGGTTAGAATACTTGGAAGATTCCGCTGGTGTGATTTTGGTGCTGCGAAATCCATACGACGCATTTAAAGCAGAATTTAACCGAAAGCAAACTGAAAGAAATGTCGACGGGCTCAAAGGCCGAAGTCATGTTGGCCATGCCGATCCTGCAGGTCTAAAAGCAAACTAATTCAGTCATTTTTGAAGAACTTTTGGATTTGTTCCTATCCGTCAAAAATTTTGTCCAAAAACTGGATTTTTAGATTTTTCGTCTAAAAACTGTTTTTTTTTTGTATTTTTGTCAGAAATTGAATTTTTATATTTTTTGTCTAAAAACTGTTTTGTTTTTTTGTATTTTGTCAAAAACTGATTTTTTCTAAAAAAACTGATTTTTTCTAAAAAAACTGATTTTTTCTAAAAAAACTGCTTTTTTTTTGTATTTTTGTCAAAAACTGAATTTTTCGATTTTTGACAAAAACTGAATTGTTCAATTTTTGTCAAAAAATGTTTTTTTTTCTTTGTCAATAACTGAACTTTTAACTAATTTTTTTATCAAAAACTAATTTTTATCTAAAAACTGAATCTTTCGATTTTTTTGAAAACCTAACTTTTAAATTTTTTATCTTTTTTTGTTCGAAGAAAATGATTCTTTAGAATTTTTGTGTTAGAAAAATTTGTGATACCTTTTATAGACAAATACTTGGTGACTATATTCACGTGAATTTTTCTGAGAAAATTTTTGGCGTCGTCTTGGACCAAGTTTTCGAGGAAATTTATGTCAAAGTAAATAAAAATTTTCACGAAAGTTTAAACAAATTAAACTTTTAACAAAGTTTTTGACGGAGTTTTTACGTTTTTGGCGAGATTGTTTCACAAACTTTTTTTGTTCGTTTCTAATATGGACACTTATGAAATTAATGTTTAATTCAGCTTTCAATTCCACAATATGGGATGATACCATTCAACAAGTAACAGTTAGATGGAAAAACTTTTATAAAAGTTATGTCGAGAAATGTCATAAGTTAAATATTCCAATTCATATCATCTATTACGAATCACTAAAGTCTGACACCTTATCAGAGGTCAAAAAAATTCTTAATTTTTATGAAACTGTTATTGGATTTATTCCGGACAGCGTTGAAGATCGATTAGACTGCATAGCTCAGGAACGGATTTGGTTTCCTTGCGTCAAGCTGAAACCATGTACAATGGATTATTTCTATATCTTGCTGAAATGTTTTTGCCGTCAAACTTACCTTCAATTTAGCGCGCTTATTGGACGCTAATTTAAATTGCGGCCTCTGATTGGCTGCATAAACCTACGGTTCTTGTGTGAGAACATTAGCAAGATACAGAAATAACCCACTGTACACAACGTATTAGTAATCTTAATACAAAGAGTGAAAAATGGTCCAAAATGTTAAGATACCCCAACTTTGTTACGATTGCTGGTTAGAGCCTCTAACTTAGAGGGTTAATTAAATTCTGATTCCTCTTTGGCTAGTGTACCAGTGTTTCTAAATAAGTTTAATAAAAAGTTTGAGCCTCAAACTGGAATTAAAATGAAAAATTCTCTTCGGTAAAATGATTTTTAGGGTATAAAATGTTTTAGAAAATTTTTATTCATACTATAAATTAGCTTCATATTCAAATTTTCTATATTTTCATACATTCGGAAAATATTGCAAATTGCTTTAAATATTAGTAATTATTAATCTAGCGTTGATGTCTAATAGCCGACCACCGAAATAAATGTTCAGTGCGTTATAAAAGCAGGTAACATTAACTTTGACCTGATTTCAAAGACGACCTGCAATGTTTAGGAGAAAATATAATACTAGATCCAACGATTTAATTTATCGAAATAATAAAAACAGTTTTTTTGTGAAAGGGCCCAATCAAAAGTATTTAATTTTTTTTAATTAATTTTTTTTAATTTCAGATTAATCTAAAAGCATATTTCTATTGGTAGACACATTGTGGTGCTAGAGAGCATTTTCTTATCTCATTTAGGTGAATTCCAAACAAATATATTTATTTCTCGTGTGCGGAAAAATTGAAAAATACCCATCGCTAAAATAGGAAATAACAAAAACTCCGGCAGTAAAAGGCTGACACCAGATGTCGACATTTTACCCTATTCTTATTGCATCTGAATGTCGTCGACTATTTTAGAGTCATACCTGTTTATTTTGGCCTGAGTCCACCCAGGTCTCATTTGGGTCCAATTCGGGTTGGTTTGGCCCAAACCGTTTGGGTTCACTTTTACTACGATTTTTGCCGACGTCTGGCGTACACTAGTCTAATTAATCATGACCGCAAAAATAAATGACAATCCGAAACAGTCGTCGCTTGATGCATTCAAACGAAAGAAAACAGAGTTACATTGGGAAATCTACCATCCAGATCAAATCGAGTCAATCAACGCGGCTATCCAAGAAGTTACGGAAGTTTTTGAAAAATACAACTTCTCATCGATACCCAATTATTTCAAAGAAACCCCTCTTATAGATCCAGAGGGCTCGGATTTATTATAGAATATGATAAATATTCTACAACTTTTTTAATGCCACAACTATGTACATATTTTTTCTGCTATGACAAAATAATAAATTTTCTAGTTTATTCGAATGTTTGAAATTTCCCTGAAAATTTAATTAAATATGATATTACAGCTAACATATCAAACTAAATATAATTTACAGCTAACACATCAAACTACTTTTTTAGCAAAAATATACACAAAGTCGGCTAAAGAGGCCTTTCTCCTATAAAAGTTTTAAGTATTATGATACTTTTATACATACAGGGGGCCTCAAAGTAAGGGCCACCTTTTTTCGATTTTGAACAGTGCCAAAATGGCCCTTACTTTGAGAAAGCCTTAACCTTGACAAAGCTTACTTAAGAAATAAGTTTTGAAAAAAAAAATGCCAAAAGATGCGGTAGATTCCAATTTTACTAGTCCGCTGCTCGCTCAGGCTGTCGAGAAAAAAAAACGAAAAAGAAAACGAAGTGTTTTTTGGCGCTACTGAGACTGCTGAAATATAAAAAGCTACTCTAACCCCACGGGAAAAATTATTTCCGTAAATACGGAGAAAAATATTTCATTGTTAANTTAACAATGAAATATTTTTCTCCGTATTTACGGAAATAATTTTTCCCGTGGGGTTAGAGTAGCTTTTTATATTTCAGCAGTCTCAGTAGCGCCAAAAAACACTTCGTTTTCTTTTTCGTTTTTTTTTCTCGACACCCTGAGCGAGCAGCGGACTAGTAAAATTGGAATCAATCCCAAAAGATGGCCCTTACTTTGATGGTGGCCTTTACTTTGGGGCCTTACTTTGTATCCATAAAACGCACTGATATCTCAAAACTTTTTGGGAGTTCCCTCTAGAGTGATATGTACACATATTTCTGTCTTCAAAATAAGACACAAATTTCATTCGACAAATTTTCTAGTTTTAGATTCGACTCTTTTTTAGAACATACCACAAGCTTGTCGGTTGGCACCAGGTTGGGGACACGTCATTGACATAAAGTTATCCAGTCAAGAGATTTAAACAATGTCCCATTATTCTACAAAATTTTCATCTAATTCTAGTCAACTACCAGGCATTCGATTTGATCAAATAAAAGGTAGGGTTTCTTGATGGTAGAATAGGTTTCAAATTAGTTGATATCGGAGTTTTTGGCGCATATTTTTTTAGTTACTTTTTGGCGGACAAAAACTACGAGTGAGTTTCATCCCTTCCTTGAGCACTGAGCGCTGAATAGCCAATCGTAACCTGTGCAGTACCAGAGGTCGGGTAATAGCACTTGAGTATGGCATGGTAGGGTAGAAAAAAATTTATGTCGACCTTTGTATACAGTACGGAAAATATCGTCCGAGAAATTATTTGTGCAGAAAGCGGCCACTTGTGTCCGTTTGAATGCTACAACAATTGGTTCTTTAATACAACTTTCAAATTAAAAGTTATAGACATATAGACATTCTTATTTTTTAACCCCCAAGCTCAATTATCAGAAAGTTATTTCGGCGCGAGGCTCAAGCATAATTGTACTTTCTCTACATTATTTTTCTTTTCTCTGCATTTTCATAAATTATATGTTAGTGATATTTGGTATCGAGAGTCAATTGATTTTTTTTAAATTTAATATAAGAATAAGACTTATTATAAGAATAATATTCTGGATAAGTAATAGTTTTTAATGTCTTAAAAAAAATCTTAATTAATTTAAAAATTATTGTATAATCAAATGCCTTCCACGACTCCTATAAAATTTCAGGGCAATAATTTTACGGAGATTTCGGTGCATTATCATTATTTTCGCTAATTTAATAATTTAGAAAAAAAAATGCAGCTAAATCCTGCATTTACCAAAGAATATTGAATGACATGGATCATTACGGTGTTTTTGCATTTGGAACCGACATACGCATCAAAGCACTTTTTTCAATACAATCACTCCAAAATGGAGAAAAAAAACATTGGCGATAAAAAAAACGCACAATTTGTGTTATACTAAAATAACTTCGTCATTTCGGCTAGAATAATATTCCAAAAGTGTTACGATATTTTGAAACACCAATGAAATTAATTTCAGCAGCAACAGTGTGATTCAACACCGTGTGTCAGGCGAAAATTATTATGCATTTGGGAGGTGGGACAATTGAATATACCAACTTGTTCATCAATTACTACTTGTTATTAGAATTTGGTGTTACAAAAAATAAGGCCAAATTTTTCGTGTTAAAAAACTTCATCTCAAAATTTTTGGCTCCGGATTAACTCTGTTTTTAACTCGCAGGGGGAAGTGTGTGCATATATGCACACGACTTGGTTTTTTGTCGATTTAAGGCATTAGGAGGCCCCGTAGGGCAAAATTGGTATTGCTGACCCCCCTCAACTTTTCAAGAAAATTCCATTGGCGGTATTTTTTGCGTAAGTTGGATATTTCAAACAGCTCTCTAGGGGGCCCTGGTGACCCAAATCAATTTCTTAATAGTCAGATCGACGTAGTTTGACGAGCTCTACAACTTGGCTTTACCAGTTTTACCAGAATTATTGCGAATTATTGTGAATTTTTAAGTGTGTGCATACGAGCACACAATTTCCCCCTATGGGTTATCAAAAAGTCCTTTCCCTGCGAGTTAATGAAAAATCATTCAAATAAGAATACAAAAAGAGCTTTTTTGACAAAATATCTAGAATTCGAGTAATGTCAGAAACATAGGGAAATTGACAGCCTTCATATCCTTGAAATTTAGTGAACAAAACAAGATATGAAATATCAGCTACTTTCCCCGCAAAATAACTCACTAGTGATATTATATTTCAAAGTTCAAAAGTTGCCCTTTTTTCTAGAAAATAATAGGGCGCATTTTACTCGTTATTATGTTTCTAGAAAAAAGAGCAACTTTTGGGCGTTGACATATAATAAGAATTACAAGCGCGCCTATTAGCTCATGTTTTTTTTATACGAGCCTCCTATTGGCTAGCGTCCTTTAGCCACGCAAACAACTCACTGCGCTGCTTGTAATATTACTTATATTGGTCTAGTACATTTTATATAAAATAAGAGGCTCGTTTCGAGCCTTTTATTTTGGTTAAATCTTACGGCTTTCATTTAGCTAAATCAAACAACAACAATGGCGGCGATCGTGAGACAGAATTTTTTTCTCTNATACCTTTGCATCTTTTTAAGCCCTTTTTTGGAAATTTACCTCTACACATGCACTTTTAAGGACAACATGACTGATTTTCTATACATTTAGTCAAACAATTCAGGATTTTTGTATTCTTATGTCGTGATACATCATGATATATCATGAACTATTAACTAAATTTAAACTAGACGTGAACACCGCTATTCAGAGAAAGAAAAAAAGACGAGTAATCAAAGCGTGGCGCGGTGTTACTACACTCACGCTACAGTCTATTGACTAGACTAAGTTGATTAAAAAACGAAAAAATAGAAACGGAGAGACGCAACAGAGAAAAAAAATTCTGTCTCACGATCGCCGCCATTGTTGTTGTTTGATTTAGCTAAATGAAAGCCGTAAGATTTAACCAAAATAAAAGGCTCGAAACGAGCCTCTTATTTTATATAAAATGTTGATATATCGTAGGTAGCGTAGGTAGCGTACTAGATTTTTAGAAACACAGCAAAACTCTAGATCGTGCGCTTTTTCCAATTTCTAATTCACGCCGTGACCTTTTGGTGTTTCTTTCTTGTGCATGAAGGTGTAAATTTGAAATAGTTTATCCTCTAAAATTATTGAATAATCACATCAATAACTCTATGACATTTCATTGTGGAATTCCAAACCGATTTACGTACGTAATCGAAATGCAAAAAAAAGTTATACTAAAATAACATCGTCGCTTTGTGCTGGAATAACACACAAAAGGTGCTGCGTTATTTAAAATACCAATGAATTAAATTCTAAAGTATCAACAGTGTCGAGACTCGACGTCAGTACTTTAAAATTAGCAAATTTGATGATATACATTTTTGTGAAGTTGAATCACACGTTTATTTATTCTCCTTTACTAAGTTGTCATCTGTGAAAATAAGGGCATAGCGCGCTTCGGGGACAAATTATCCCTACATTATGTACTGTACGAAATAGTTGAATGGACTCTTAGAAGGACGGACTCAATCTTATTTTCAAGCTCAAGTTTTAGGTACTCTCATTTTAGATACGCTTGCGCGTTGTGCAACACCACTTTTGGCGTTCTCGAGTTCGCGAAGCCGTGTCTTGTCATTTCAGTGAATTAAAATGATATTCTAATTTATGCTGCAACTGATCCCTAAAACTTTTCCTCATTATATATTTTTTTTTATAATTTTCGATTATTATTTCGATTTACATGTTTTTTTCTTGTGATTTTTCATAATTTTATAGTTTTATTTGTGTTTTATAATTGTAAATAATGTTTTTTTTTATAATTTTTTGTAATTTTTTTCTATATAGTTATGTAATTTTTTGTTATATTTTGGACTCGTTTTCTCAATATTCAACGCTTTTTAGAAACTTGTTTTTAAATTTCTCATGATTTGAGTACTTTATGTGAGTGGTAGATTTACCAGTACCAGATGGACCATCTGAGATGGTTCATTCCAGATGCTCGATGGGCGGTTGCCGGATGGTCGACCACCGACCGCCCTCATCCGCATCCGAAATGCGACCATCCAACGGCTATCGATATCAGAAAATTCCGAGTTATTTTCAACACTGATATAAGTTATTCATAATATAACTATTTGTTGATTAAATTTCTAAAGTTTGAATAACACGTTTATTGATCCTAAATAAATTTCCATCTGCAAATAAAAGCCTATGCCACGCTTCAACTTAAAGCCGATAGGGATAATGTACTTTCCGAAATACTACCCCACTTGGTGGTATAGCCCACTTATACCAACTTGAACCAACTTGTTTATATAACGAGTAAAGATGCTGAGCTCTGAAGTATCCAACTTAGCGTCATGAAACTTCTATGCTCCCGTTAAGTTCCATTAGTTTAATAGTAGACAAATTAATTTTATTATCGCGTCCTACACCCGTTGCGCAGTTATTCAGTCAGTTTTGCCACCCCCGCTGTTATCATAAGTACTTGTCAATACTCGCATATATAAGTACTATACAGTTAACGGACAGGCCCTTTAACCGCGCAAGGGTAGTAATAAGAATAATTAACCCCCTTTAGCCGAACAGACTATCAATAGGCAGGTCACATAAATAGTTCTCAAGCAAAAACTTTTGTATCGATCGGAAAAATTTATGTCTTAGTTGTCATGTCTGATCCCTTATCTACATTATGAAAACATAAAAATACCCACAAATTTTCTTAATCGCTAGGCATACCCGAAGTTAACTCACGGACAGTTAAATTGCGCACTATTAGTACTATTCAAGATGTTCCGGCCTTTAAGGATCTTATTTAAAAAAAAATTCAGGATTGTACTCAGGTAGTACAATCATTGTACCTGTAACTTATATAACATGCTCTACAGAAACTGGCAAAGTAGCAATGCAGTACCTTAGACACGTTAAAAGGTTTTTGCGTTAGGTTGAAATAAGTTTATTTGAAACAAAAAAATAATGTGGATCTCTGGAAATTTTGTCTTCTGTGACCAATTTCACCGGTTATTTCAGTTGATAAATTTTTGTAAACAGATATTTTAACGCGTGATTCAAAATAACATTTTGACAAAAAAAAAATGGTTAAAAAACAAAATATTATAAATGATGGTTAAAATAATTTTCTGAAGATTTTATGGTGTTAGTCTTCGCCTCGCACTTTATAATTATATCCAGGCGTTGTTGGGCAATTGTTGTCTTCTGTTATTATGTCGCAGGTTTCGGATGTTACGCAGACACGGATTCGACACGATAATACCTCAGTTAAACCCAGATTTGCGCTGTCACCAACGATAAAGGTTCGAAATCTGAAGTATTCAATATATTTAACTCGGCAACGGTCTAAATCTTAAACATTCTTTAGAAAGGTCACCGCAATTTAGAGACATAAGTTCCGTTTAACCTCTGGTTGTAATACGTCAAAAAATTTACCAAAATTTTACTGCTTAGCGTGGTTCTCGAATTCAACCGATTTTTTTTTTATCAAATTATCTAGGTGGCGAGGTTCTAGTGTCTAGACTCGCGCTCGGGAGCATTTTTTCGTGAAAGGTTTTTCGAAGTGAATAATGCTCTCTAGCGGCTAAAAGTGTGTTTTCTTCATATTTTTCAATTTTTCTGCTCTAATTGCATGATACATGTCAGTTTCATGACAATGTATTTTAATTAGGTGCTGGCGTAAAACTATACACCTAGTGCGCAGTTATCGGGCGGGTTTCGCGAAACAAAAAATTAATCGGGCGCCCGATAACTGCTCAGGGCGGAAGTGGAATAAGGTAAAAATATGCAAAAAAAAACCGCCCGATAACAGCACGAGCGAGAAATTTGGTCATATAAATTCAAAAATATGGAAAAAACGCCCGGTAACAGCAAAGGGTGCCCGATGACAGCACAAACCCGCCCGATAACTGGACGCCCGATAACTGCGCACCCGGTGTATATGGTTTTAAGACGGCTGTTTAATCTTCATTTATAGGGAGGCACACCAAACCTTACGTATTGACCTCTAAAGATTTCGAAATTTATCACAATACCTGAAACGCGCATTCGAAAAAACTAAATGATCATCCATGACTTTTGCTCCAAGCGTTGACGAGTAACAATTGCTTTTTACGATGTTGATTTGTGACGGATTTGCATTTTGCTTAATCCAACAGTCATCCAACACAAAGCCGACTTTATTGACCAATGTTGAGACACTCCATGTTACTTGAACAAACAGATTTGTTCCAACGAATATCTGGGTGTATGATTGAAAATGTTTTTGTTAAATCACTATTAAAATTTTCGTGGGGCTCTGAAGACTTTTTAGTGGGGTCGGAGTTTTTTGTGAAATCCATTCTATTAGACGTTGTTTTACTTCTTGAATTCAACGGTATCTGAAAAAAAAACAATGAAAAATTGATAGTTTTGGCTCTTGAGAGCAAAAAAGGGCAAAAAATAAGAAATCTTTTTGGTTTTTTTTCTAGAATATGAAAACATTTTCCCCATGTCCAATTCCGAATGGAAGAAAAAATAATTGTGAAAGAGAAAAACGATGGAATTCTTCCCCGATGCGTATTAATTTCTAGAATAATAAATGGGCTAGTTTTGAGGTTTAACACACTGTACGTAACCCTAAAGAAATGACTGAAATGTTCCCATGTCCTTTTTTACATGAAAATTCTTAAATATATTCAATCGCGATCCTTATCGGAAGTCGTTATCTCGCCGTCAAACTGGTCAGATTTATAAATTGCGATGGAAAATCCACCATCAAGTGTTCCGGTGCTGCGATACTCCTCTGAAGATGAAACCGAATGAACTGTCAAATCACCACTTTGAACCGTCACGTCGGATGCATATCGACAGTAGAAATGAATTGATGTACCGTCTGGAATTTTATTTCGAATGACATTGGCGTTCTCATTGGTCGTGAAATCAAGCAAGTTGAATTCGGGCTCGTTAGTACCAATAGAAATCACTTTGTGAAATTCCAGCTCACTACAATTATTACTTAGGCAATTATCAAATTCGAAAATTTAGTTGAAATTAGCTTAGTCTGTCAGATGATTCCCACGAATTTTTAAAGTCTAGCTCAAAATTTTAAAATACACCACTTGACCTTTCGAAATAACACTTTTTCCGAAGAAAAATCAAATTTTTATTTCACATTCACAGGTAAACAGGGTGTTTGTTATGTTAATTACAAACTTGATTTTTGAAAAAAATATATTTCGGGTTTTCCATTAGGTCACGTGCAATGGTGTTTATGTCGAACGTAAATTGGCTTTGTTTTTCGAAATTTTGGAAAGAAATCTGGCAGACATATCAATGTACTTCATACGATTTTTCGATTATGGCGTATCTGTTGTGTAAAAACACTTACGTAGCAGAAGCACGTTTTATGTCCATATCACAAGTTCCAAGTGAGGGCGATAATTTCCATAAATTGCTTGTGCTATCCCATGCTGGACTGCAGTCGTCGGTGCCAAATGCGCTTGGTGCGTTATCCTCTTATGTAGTGTTCAAAAATTAAATTTTGTTAATTTTAAAGTTCACAAATAACGTGTTATTACGTATTGTATCATACCACATATTTTAGATTTTATATTACGGAACATACATGTACACAAAATAACCTTCGTGTACTGTCGAAGAAATTCGCGAGCTGTAAAATGTAATACACCACCTACCTGCTTAAAGTAACACCAAAATGAGCAAAAAACTGTTACTTTAAGCGAATAGTGTTACTTTAAGCAGCGTTACTTTAAGCAGGTAGGTGGTTATACAAATTCATTAGCCCTATAAATTAAATATGCAAAAAATCTGAACCATTTCTTCAAATTTAATTGTGTGAAAAAACTAGACGCTTTTGGACACCGTCCTAAGCCAAACAATTCCGATTGAAACGATAACTCCATTTTATCATGGGGACATGCGAGATTGATGCAGTTAATTCCTTGCCGTAAGGTACACTCGTCGGTTGCCGCATTATACTCCCAACATAAATTTGATGGGCATGGTAATGGTGAAAGTGGGACATTCGCTTGGGCGAAAATTCCATCCAAAACGTCATCGTCAGGCGGTGTCGCGGATTGCGCTGTGTACAGGCTGTTCAAACCGACGAAATGAAAACTTATTGGTTAAGTCCACTCTTTAATGCATTGTTACTTTAGTCAATTATATATAAGCAATATATACTAATAATTTCTGTATTTACAGTAGGTAATTTCTAATTTACAGTAATCTCTATATTTTTAGTGGATTGTGACACCGCGTGGATTTCGCTTAAAAAAAGCTTAAGGTAAGCTTAAGGTAAGAACTAAGTATATTTTTTTTACATTTTTGAAAAAAAAGTTTAGATTTTTCAGGCTTTTTTCAATTGTTTTGGCCATATGGCCCCAGAAAAAACGGCTATCAAAAATATTTCTTGTGAGAATAATTTTTGTGAGAGTCGTCGTCTCCGAAACTTCAAAAAAAAGTTTTTTAAACCTAGACGTTTTGGGTACAACTAGACGTTATTTTAATTATTGTATATCTTTACATCAATTATTTGAAAAGCTCAGCTGTGTACAATTGTTGTATGTCAACCAAAAACTCTTCTTTCGTTCCGGTTAAATCGGTGAGCAATAATTCCTGTAAAATTGTGTCGGAAGCAGTCTCACCAGTCTGGTCGCATGGCGTTCGGTTGGTTTCAAGTTGAACCGCAAGAACATATGTAGCCAAAAGGTCCGAATTTCCGCCGTATAATTCCAACCAACGACGTAAATCAGTAACCACACTTTGATCAGCGTTAGTTTGGCCACTAATAAAGTTCTAAATTGTCTTTCTGATTTTTTTATTATATAGAGGGGTTTCCAAATGAAAGTCGTTTAAAAACGACCCATATCTACCGTATGATAGGGCTATGATTGCAAGGCTTTGAGCAATTTTCTAATGATTTGTAACGCTATTATGACGTCACCGTTGCAGTCATAGACCTATCATACGGTAGATATTTCGGCCTTGAAAAAATTTGGGCGTTGGGAAAATTTGAGCGTTGGGAAAATTTGGAGCGTTGAACAACGCTTGCGTTGGGCGTTGGGAAAAATGTCAGGTGTTTAAATTTCGAACTCCAAACACTATAGTTATCGATTGTTTTAGCAATCCAATCTTTAGTTGACTGTGCTACGTTTTCGAGTTCAATGCCCATATCATTATCGCCATTTAACACCCATGCGCGTGTTTCGAAGACATATTGAAGATGTTTGAATTCGACTTGACTCTCATTATTTTCTAAATTAACGTTCCACAAGAAATCGAGTAAAATTTTCAGTAAAACAAAGCGACTGGGTAGAGCACCAGTTTGCGTCGCTATAAGAGTTTCTTCATTCGTTAACTCTACGCCAGCTTTTCCTGCTGTATTTTAGATTTGAAATTTTGAATAATTTCCCACAGTCTGAGCTCCAAAATACCGTATGTTACATCCGGTATATTATATACAACTTATTATTTAGTAAATAGGTTTTCTTTTTCTTGATTTCAATTTCTGCTTGATTACACATCTAAGATAAGGTACACGGTAATTAACGGTTTCAAGGTCACTTTATTAGTTTAATCCACTTTTTTAGTTAAATCTTATTTCGGTAATTACGTCATTTTGTAACTTATTTGAGTGGGAGATGGTACACTTTTTTGACAATTAGGATAATCCTATAAATCCACAAACCACACAAAGTGAATGGAGATATGATCAGTTTTTTTTTATTTAGTACTGGTGTGGGTCGTCAGTTTGTCACCGAGCTCGACGCGGGTCTTACTATAGATATGTTACTGTAGAAGTTGTCTCGGTGACACTTTTTTTGTCACTCCAGTAGTATTCCATTATAATATGATTATGTATGATTATGGACATATAAAAAGCCCAATTTCAAATCCAGACTTGATTCATATAATCTGGCCATGATTCACTGAATACATCACCAAAAGTAGGACATGCTTTCATATCTAAGATTTCGTCAATTATATTTTCAACAGTTGTCGAACGCCGTCGGCGACCAGGAACTTTTGAGCACATAAAAACTAATAGTCAGGTGTAAAATTTGAAAAATGAATATTTTTTATTGTTGAAACTTGCAGCAAACTCATACAGTATATCATACAGTATATCCCATATTCTGTAGTCTACATTCTGTTTACCGTATAGGCTAAACCATAAGGTACTATAGTCTACGGTCTATAGGCTACAGCCCTGAAACGGCCGCTACATCCATAATTTACATTTCATACACTGGTAAGATATTGAAGGGTGAAACGGCCGATTTTTTCAATTTTTAGTTTTGATTTTGTTATCATCCTTTTCCTTGTTTCAGCTAACATTTTTTTTTAATTTTCAACCTGGCCAATGCGAGCTCAAATTTCAATGATCCATTTTCCACCATCCATTCCGCAATTGCAGTGGCTTTTGGGGAGCGATCGTCCTCAATGACCTCCCATATACTTTTTATTATTAAGTCTCTTCTTGCTTTTGCGGATTGAAGTTCATCATCAGATTTACCCGACGTGACAGCATTTTTTATTGAATCGCGATACTCCTCTGCAAACACATCTGGTTAAAATCGGGATAATTAACATATATTTGAAAAAAAAACTTCTTTGGTAAATGAAGGTATGATTCTGTTCATTCTGTTTATTCAATTTATATAGAACTGTCCTAAAGAAAACCATCATATGAATAACAACAAAAATCCTATATTAAAAATTGAAGAATTGGGTATCCCAACTGATTTCCAAAAAGGATATCAACGGCTTCAGCCGGATCGCACTCATCCGATATTTCCACTGGTGCGTCCTTCCAGCACGTATCGCCCGGAATGGGTTCATAATCTTGGCGTTCCTGATTGGCCGTAAATAATATTGCATAATAAAAAACAGTGTTAAAAATAGCCCGTATTTCATTTGTTATCCTTTTTAAGACCAATTACTTTCCGAACATAGTTAAAACGGTACAAAATGAGCACAAAGGACGTTTTAGAAATGAATGGGTAACGAACAATTGCCCGCATTGTATCCAAAACAAGCTCTGGGAACGTAATTATAACAAATTTTCATTTCAATCACATGATGTGCTGCACATTTTTATGCATTTTTTTTTATTTGGTGCCCTCCTGAACTGGTGCACATATGCTTGGTTCACTCGTCATCTGCCAATTCATATTTCTGGCGGCCACTTGCCTTCTCAAATACGCGACTGCCGTATTAAATTCGTCAAAATCGCCACTATCAAAGCTTTTTGTACTTTCTCTTGCGAAACGTTGATCACATTCGCAGTACCATCGGGCACACGAACATAGGTCATCGTCGCATGTAATTGACTTGTCATCTAGAAGGGCGTTATAATCACCTAGTTTCGTAAATTTGTATGATGTTGTGGTACTTGAACAATCTGGAAAATTCATTTTAACCCGTTCGTAACACTGTTTCCAGGCAAAGCAAGTTTCATCATAACCGTCTATGAATTAGAGTGTCTATAATTAAAAATAATTATATTAACCCGCGCGTTAACACATGTTTTGTTTTTTCTTTGGTACCAATTCAATCGGTGTGAAACAACATATTAGAATGTTTAGTTCCTTATATTACTAATGCACCTTATTTTTTAGCTCTCGATATTAAAGAAAACTTTCTTTAAATATTTTTATTAAAAGTCCAAGAATATTTATGGTAATATATTAATTATCACTGATAATAATAATTTATCAGGTTTTGATTTCACTATAGACACCCTACCATTGGTTCAAAATCAGCGCCCATATCAAATCCTGGAAATAAACTTGAAGAGCCATAGCAATTGCAACCATAATTGATCCGTGATGAAGAATCAGCCTAAAACAGGTTCAAAAATAAATTTCAACGGCGTACACAAACAATGAATTTTAGAGGGTGAAAATTTGATAAAAAAAACCATGGGTAAAAAAGGGGGAATCATAAAGAACTTTGAACACTGACCGGAGCAGATTGATCGGACGCAAAAAACTCCAGCATGCCGGTGATACCGCTTAATCTTCGGATTTTACCTAATTGCTGTATCTCTTCTTCGACATTTTTGATGTATTCGTCCAAGTTATCAAAAATATTGTCCATTACTTGCCAAGGCTTAAAAATGGTGAAGGGTACTTTCGCGACCAAAAAACCCGTTTATGAGTAATTTCGCGACCACACCATTTGGTCGCGAATCGTTGTTTAAAAGATAATTTCGCGACCACATGGTCGCCAAACCTTCACCAAAACACCCTTTCGCGACCACGTGGTCGCAAAACCTCACCCAAAACGCACTTTCGCGACCATATGGTGTGGTCGCGAAAGTACCCCACTCCTTAAAAATACATACAGGGGGNGGGCGGAACTAAGCATACCCATTTGCGCGAAAATTCGCGTTGAGCAGATGTTCGAAACTATTAGTGGTGAGCAGTGTTTTACTCCTCATAAACAGCAGAAAATCTAGTTTCTCTTCTATTTGTAAGTATCATACTTTATTTATTACGCTTTGAAATTGTCATCAAAATACTCTACATCATAAAATAAAGGGTGCAAAGAAACTCGATATTGTAGGAAACATGACTCTATTCTCTAGCGCCACACGCAAATCTACCGCTTGTTCCTAATGGTGTGTGTGGGTGTTTTGTTTGAGAACAAACAACCAGTTAAAGTGCAAAAAACCAGATCATTATATATAATCCCATTTTCGAAATAAGTTAGAAAAACTAGCAATGATGCCAAAAAAGGGCTGTTTTTATTCAAAAGGACCTCTATAAAATCGCGCCACAGAAAAAAACGACGGATTAAAAAAATATTTTGTTTTTGTTTCCGATCTATATTAAAATTAAAAATAAAGTATGAAAAACGATTTTGTATTATAACAATCCGAAGCCGAGATAATTAGTGAAAACTAGCGATGTATACAATAATGTATACGCTGTACGGTCTCGGGTTAAGCTATGAGACTACCAGACAAAAAATCCGCTTTCTCAAAGTAAGGGCCACCCCAAAGTAAGGGCCATCTTTTGGCCCTTTTTAAAATCGACAAAGGTGGCCCTTACTTTGGGGCCCCCCTGTAATCACTATTTCCGAGTTACACGAATTGTTTCTTATGTGATACTAGTATGAGTTTCCAGGAGCATTGTGTTATACATTTATACATAATTGTATCGACTAAAAACTCAACAAAAGTATTTGGAAGCCTACACTGCTTCATCATTTTCCGATTTTTGGCTCATTGTTGTTGTCGTAAATTCCATTGAGGTTGTATAAGTTGCGGGTTGAACCGTCGTTGTTGGCTCCTCAAATACTCGGAGTCGATCTTCATTCCCGTAAAAATAAATGGGTGGCCCCTGAGCCAGGGATCGGCTTATATCTTTAGTTTTAAACTCATAGGATGGCTCCTAATTGGATGGTTTCTCTGATTTAAGTCAAAATTGAGTATTGTCCAAACAAAGTTAATCTCAAACAAATTACTTGAGATAAACCATAATTTATGGACCATTATCTAATATAACCCTAACTTATCGTAACCATATGAGTTACATGTTTAGCTTATCTCACATAGATTTACAATGGTTGACCTTGGGTCTCTAACTTTTGCAAATTTTGTTATCTTTGAGTGGGAGTTTTTTATTGAAAATCGCGCAGGCGTGGGGTGGTAGCTACAACGCACCCTTATAGTTATGGGTTCATCTTGGTTTAAACTGGCTTATAAGCGCGGACCTTGATAACGTAACTTTATAATGTGTAATTTACACATACACCTAAGGTATGCTAAAATAGCTCAAATGCCGAGCCCTGCCCTGACCAACTGGTGGGAGACCTGGTACGCCGTCCATCCATAATTGGCAAACAACAGTGGTTACTAATTGCCATAAAGGCACTAGTTTTTTGACCATTTATAATAATGAGTTTATCTAAATAGAATTATAAGCTAATTATTTACTTAAAATCGATTCATCCAATTCATGAAGGAAACAAACCAATCATAATGCTGGATTGATAGACCGTCTTTTATTCCAGAATTATGATTGGTTTGTTTCCTTTGTGAAGTCTGTGCATAACGAACCGTTATTAACGGTTACATGATATTTTTTGTTCATCGCCGATTATGAATCCTTGGTTATGTATCATAATTTACTTTCATAACTATAAAGTACTTACATCGTTTTCTCTGGAATTATTTTTATACAAAAATGTAGAATCAGTTTCTTCCAAAATTGAGATAAACTAGTTCACCTTTATATACTCGAGGTTTGCATAATCGGCTAGCGACATAATTCGTAAATCCGTTTTGTTTGTTTATGGGATATGTATTTGGCGGCATGTCCTTGAAGCGTTCAACAACATAACCATAACGTTCCAAAATTCAACATAAATATTTTGCGTCAGTTTTCTAGGATTCAATTTCAACATCAGTTTCTCTGGGTGCTAACTTGGATTTTAAAATCCATGAATAAGCTACCAAAACAGTCGGACAAACGTCTATGCCGGCAGGTTTTGGTAGCTTTGGTGATAGCAAATTAATTTTTGAAGTATTTATTGCTTAAAACAAGGCGCAAAAAACTGTTTAGGCGATTTTTGATATCTTAGTTTTTTCATTTACTTTTAAGATCGTGAATATGGCGCATTTGCCCAGTTTTGGCGTTTTTCGTGAATATTTTTTTATAAGTCGTTTTTTTTTCAAAAATCGGAGAAAAAAGCGGACTTTTTGTTATTAACAAAAGCGGACCGTTTTCAAGAAAGAACAACTCGGAAGAATCAAAATTGGAAAACTAGATACGATATCCGATTTCATTTTTCGCAAAGTTCACAATCTTGTCGTCTGTGGTGAGTTTTATAGGCTGTTCGAACCAATTACTTAATCGGAGGACTCTTCCAGAGTACTTTACAAAAAATTCATATGAATTTATCCTATAAATCGCCGGTTATGAGCACTTTTCGGACACGTCATGTTTGTAAACAACAGGCCATACACGTCCTTAATTGAAACAATATTAGTAAAAAGTAAAAATGGGTACATAAATAGTTCGTATTAAGTACAACATCAATGACGTCGACTGTGAATGAAATTTAACGTTTTTTGAATGCTAGTAATAATAACAGGTTATAAATATAAAAACGCCTGTCTGCTGAAATCAATTGAACCTTTCGTTTCCCCGCTTGGTTATCTCGGGTAATCTACAATTTGCAAATGAATATTTATGTTTATAGCATAACATTTTTAGGCTCATAATATTTCCCGCTTATTTTTTGTGGTTATTCTTGTAGAATAGGTTGATATTTGTTGACCAAGAAATATGTTTTTTATTCGGCTTAGAAGGTAGTTATTCTGAATATCACTATCTGGCTGCATTCAATGAACAATCTATGGTGTTTTATGTCGTACTCATCAAGTCGACAATTGCTAATTTTACGTTATTGAACCATCTATTATAGAACCCTTTAATAGGGTAAAAAAAGTTTGTCCCTTTTTTATATTTTAAGCTTATTAGATTCCACTCGGTAAAGAAACGGAGTAAAACTTTTCCGTTAATTTGGGAATACTTTAATAATATTAAAGCTTTAAAATCAGTGATTTTGTTCAATTCTTTCCAACTTTTTCAAGAGACGATAAATCAATACACGATAACGTGAGTTAATTTCATATTTAAATCCCTTTACAAACAACGGTTAACGTGTGCTTGATATAACATATTATATAAATATATTTCTAATGTCAATGTTTAATGCGGCATGTCCTGAAGATGGATTGTTCGCTCAGATTTTTGAATTAATAATTAAAAAAGCTACATTAACTCTCAGGAGGAAGATCCAAAATGGTAGCCCACAAAAAGAATTTTAAATACGCACCAGAATTTGAAGAAAAAACTAACGTTTTCCTAGAGTTAACTGATGTCCAAAAACCCTCAAAAACTGAAATTTTGACCGGTTTTTCTAGCACTTTCTGGTTTGCCAGATTTGCTAGAGATACAGAAATTTTATACTTCAAATTTTTTTTTACTTCAAAACGTCAGCGATGTCCGTTATACCCAGCAGGTTATATTAAAGATTATATCGACGAAAATACAAAGGTTGTGTACGTAAACGTTGTGTGCATTTATGCACACACTTCTTCCCTGGGAACTAAGGTTGGTGAAAAAGTTTTAATTCAAATCCAAACTGTTATTTCAAATGAGGTGTTTTCATAGGGAGATGATGTTATTTATTTTACACAAATCATTAATTAACAAAAAAAAATGAGTGAAAGGTCTTATCTGACTGTATATAAAAGACTGATTCATTTTTTAATGGAACTTTCTGTTGCCAATCTATCGCCAACAGATTACAATAATTCGGCCTCTAAAATTATTCAAGTTGAATATTTGACGGCCCCGATAGACAACGCAATACAAAAATAGAAGTTTATTTTTGATGGATTTACATCTTTGTTAACCACAGAGCATTAATTTGCGCCTTCAGAGAACGCCGTATCAATAATTTAATCTCATAAATCTCAGACTATAAGTAGCAAAGTTGACCGATTCTGTGGCTTCGTCTGATTAAACTTCACCATTCGATTGCAATTTTTCATTTTACACATGTTTTATCACCTTAAAAATGCATTCATGGGGAGTACAATTTTAGAGAGTATTTGAAGAAACTAAAAACTGGATCCATCGATGCAGTCTAATTAATAACGACACAATTTCACATTCAATATAGTCGTTTGACAAAAATGACGCACCCTGAGTAAGTTAGGAATTTTACGCAAGCAAAATGAAAAACTCAGAGCTGGTGAATCCAGGAAAGAACTTATTTTGTGCAACCTATCATAAATTATAAGCATCTCAACGCGCGATTTTTACGGCTGAATATGCGCGTATAACCTGTCCCATGACAAAGCAGCCACGCGGAGCGGGGCTGAATATGCGCGTTTAATCTGTCCCATGACAAAGCAGACCGGCAAAGCGGGCTGATAATACACGCGTAACGAGTCCCAGGGTAGAGCAGCCTTCAATATGACATATTTGTTGAATTCTGAGATATATGTTAGGAATTAATGGCCAGGGTGGGCGTAAAGCAAATTTAGAACGAATCCAAATATGTTAACAGTCAACACCAATGATGAACCTACTACTAACGCGACCGGGTCGACCTCGCGGCTCAGCGAAGGTATACTAGAAGGTCAATCGCTGCCTGACAACAAATCTATGGACAAACAAATCAGATCGAAATATAAAAATGTTAAACGGGTTATAAAATTTGACAGAAAATATATTTTGACAAAATGTGCATCATTGGTTGGCTTGTAATGGTTTTGGCAAAATTGGAACTTTTTATCCATAAATTTGGAACCAGTTATTTGCAATAGTAATGATTAACACAGTTTGTTGACCACATTTTCGCTAAAAATTACGAGGAAAAATTCATGAGAAACATTTTCTGTCAAAAATTTCACGAAACATCTTTTCTAAGACTTTACTAGTTAGCATTCCAATATTTAACAACCAACAATTTTCGCCAGAAAATTTAAATTTCAAAAAAACGTAACCTTCATTTGAAGAGTGCTGTGGTTCGTTTTATTTAATATTTTGTGTGTGACAGCAATCCTGGTAGCTTTTCAACTGGCCCTTTACAGTCGTGTTGGACTTTTGGCCAAGTTGTGTTTGGAGCATTATTTTTTAAGCAATTCGGTGGAAGCTATGATAGTTTACTTTTAACAAAATTAGTTTTAATGAAATTTTTGTTTCTCCATTAACCTACTAGTATAGGTCAATTTTTTGATGTAATAAATTATAAAGCATAAGTTATGGCATTTTATGAATAGCTTCTCGGCAGTTTTTCAGTGGTTCTAGCTGTCGTTGGAACTGAATTTAGCGTTTACCAATGCTTAGAAATTGCCATATCGAATTGGGGCCGATTTGCAACTGATGAAGACTGCACTTTTCTACTTTCCCACTAACTTGTAACCACTATATTAATAAAGTGAAACTTATCAAGATTGCCGAAAAATTATGTCACGAAATCGTGAACCGTCAATAATTGATATTTATAGTGGTCAAAAATGATCAATATTATATAAATATATAAATAAGTAGTACATATACATATAAGTAGTATATACAGTAGTAGTGGATACTACTAATATATTTTTGATATGTTGAAAATTTTTAACAAAATAAGATTTGTCTGTTGGAAAGTTCACTTTGGACAATTAAGGTAGTACCTAGACTCTAGGCACTAAACCTTGCGACTTCAAACAAAGGAGCTACTTACGGTAAGCATCTTGACATTAACACATATTATATGTGACATACAAAAAGAATGTGTGAAAACAATTTGTGGATCGTGATGATAATCTAGGCACCGGAATATTTTTAGAGAACGATCTAAAGACGCTTCTCCAATTTAGTCCGTCTCTGTGTTCAACCGGTGCCACCATCGATTCATTAGATTTAATATATAATTAGGTTTTGCATCAAGAGGCTGATTTTGTGAACTTTCAACAGTGGTGTAGTTCTTTTTTCTTTGTTTTTTTTTACATTATAGTTCGCTCGTTCTCATAGTGGTCTATCGTATTGGCAATTTGAGCATGATTATTTGTCAAGGGTGTCAGAGCGCAATCTTTTGTTTCATCATCTTCCTCATTATCGCCTTTTATTTTCAACCATTCCACCAGTGGTCCAATTGACCCTCCTACAATAATATTTCAAGTTATCCCGGTACCACCTACGCGCGCCGTAGGTCATGGTCGTTACAAGTGACTTTGGCGCATACACGTACCTTGAATGAAAGAAGTAAATAAAATAATGGCAATGCAAGTTGATAGCATTTGGTGGATGTGTGGCAATAAATTTGGCGGGACTAGGGTGGTTAACGAAAACGCAATTCCGCCACGAAGTCCGCTCAAGGACATGATCACCTGATCTTTGTAAGGAATTCGTGTTTTTCGAAATCTGTTTAGAATGAAGGTCAATCCAAATACGGACATGAAACGATATAATGTGATGGAAAATAACGTCATGAAAAATAAGCCAGTGTTCTGCGGTTTAAAATCAAAATTGCGTTCCTCCTAGTGGATAAATTTCAAAATCTGATATCGAAAATTCTCATTTTCGTGAAATATGATTTTAATCCTGGATAGCCAGTGTTTCCAGAAGTCTGTCATAAACTCTTGGACACTTGTCAAGCCCAACATTATAAATATAATTATTTCGGAAGTGTTAGCCATCATTTTCAACCAAGATATGGGTGTACGCAATTCAATTTATAGCTATTTTCGGTTCATTATTTACTTAATTTTGCGCTAACAAGGTCTCTAAAAATCGTTTATTGTCGTAAATACCATACAGTTTTGTGCCCATTCTAGCACACTCTGTTTGCAAAAAGACGGACAATATGAGCGTATGGGCTGAATGGGAGCAACACAAAACCACAATTACTGAACTTTTGCATATTGACTCAATAAGTAAATTAACTCAATAAATAAATTTCTGTTAAAATTTACCAGCTAAAGGAGATCATGGTGTAAAAATTCTCGGTTTACACCTACGGTATCCAAATTAGAACAAAATATGATAGACTTGATTTCGATGCTGGTCACAGCCCTGAACCGGCGTGACAATTAGTCAATTTACCTATATTATAAAATAAGGAAACCACAATTCTTGAATAGAAAAAATGAGTATATAATGGAAACAAACTAACTTCATACGATTGCGATTTGACAATTAAAGATGCGCAAATTATCATAATTCGTTGGAAACACTTTAGCATTAATTTATGCAAAATGATAATATATAATTTTTTCAACAAATCATAAATTCAAGCGTTCACCCGAACCCATATTTGACGACGGTGTGTGATTCTTTGGAGATTGTCTTTTCGGTGCGATTCATCATAACGAACGAACAGAAAATGATCGACAAAATCGCGGAAAGATCGAGCAGCTCGGCGATTAGATAAGAAATGTAGCAAATTGAATAAATGAACATGGGCTCTATTAGCGTGTACTTTTTTGTCAGCTAAAATAATAACATCTCAGTTTTTATGTTTTTTTTTAAATCTTGGTTTAAAAGAATACGCAGAGGTGAACAATGGGCTGATTCCTGTTTTAAAAAATCAGTTTTTACTAGGCAAAAAACTTCGTAGCGCTGAAATTCGGCCGACTGAATTTGATTCATTTCTAAAATGTCGAAAGGGGAATTTGTCGACAAATTACCCTTTATCACCTTTCCACTTTATCATCTACACACTTGATCACTTTTACCCTTTATAATAAACGGCCCTTAGTAAAGTAATTTACCTTTACACTTAATCCACAATAAAAACTTCGATAAAAAAAACAGCTAAAATTGACAGGTACTAGTACCTGTGTATGATTTTTGTCAAAAATTGTCGACGGGTTACCCTTTATCCATTACCTTCTATCAGCTTACTTGGGGAAGAACGCAACCCATATTGTAGCTTATTTTATATAAAGCCGTGCGCCTACTACACATTAATTACGCAACGTACTGTACGCCTGTATTCTTAATTTTCACATTTTTTGAATCAACAAACCTTGAAAACAAAAGAGCCAATGTATCCAAATAAACAACCCATAAGCGTACCGCCGCCAGCTACAATAAAGAATTTTACAATTGCTCGCCACCCGTTAACCATCGTCATTGCTTCGTCACCAATTTCAAGAAAGCCTTTCATGACTTGATAAAGAACAACCGACACGCCATCATTAATGATTGACTCTCCAAAAACCGAGATATAAAGCACCGTATTTACTTTAACTTCGTCAAACACCGAAATGACAGTAACTGGATCGACTGCTGACATAATTGACCCAAAGAGTAAGCATTTTTCAGCCAGGCTATCAAAAAGTTATACCAAATTTAATTTTGCCCTGAAAATTCGATCTTTTTTTCTGGAACATCCAATACATGGGGGTCGCCAAATAAGGGTCGGTTTCGTGTTTTGAAAAACTGACCCTTATATTGCGACACAACCCTTATTTGGCGAAGCCATGATAAGCACACTTTATTGCTCATACTGTATGAAAATATGTTTGTGCGTTTTTTTTTTTATTATTTTCAAGACTAAATAAGAAACTAAAAACAATTTAAATTAATTATGTCGATAAACCGCTTATCATAAGCGGACAAGAAAATAGTGAAAAATATCCGTAAGAATCAATGATAAAATGAGCAACCCTTATTTGGTGCAATAATATTTTTCTCGCAAAGAAACGACCCTTATTTGGCGCGACCGACCCTTATTTAAGGGGCCCTTATTTGGCGACCTTTTTAAATTGTACGAAAAGTTATATTTTGAAATAGAGGTAATTTACGCGAACTTCAAACATAAAAAATGTCAGTGGAGCCTAAAATAAGCTCTCTAGCCCCAAAATTTGTTTATATTTACTAAAGATTATTTAGATCGGATTCACTTTTGTAGGGTTTTCCAACAATAGGAAATTATTCGTGAAAGTTATTTTTAAATTTGTTAAAGTTATTTTACAAATCCTTAACGTTATTTTTCCAACAAAATATTTGCGAGCCTTCTCCAAAACACCTAAAGTTGTGCCCTCGTGTGGATCATCAATGCCCTTAAATGCTCCAGCTAAATAAGCGCCATAAAGTGTAAAACCAATTGCCAAGGCATTGAATAGTGTGCCAATAACAGCATAAGTTAAAATAGTGCCAATATTATCGAAGAATGCTTTTTTCGGCATAAAATAGCCTGCTTCAAGCATAATTGGAGGTAGCAAAAACGTAAAAAATCGTTGAGCAGTAAAAAGATGTTCACCCAGATGAACTTCATGGACAGAATAAAACTTAAATTGAGTTCTAGAATTATTTGACAACTAAAAACGCATATTGAGATCACAAGAAGCCTGAAAGATCTAGAAAATGTCCCCCAAGAAAACGCCGGGTTTTCATAGCAAAAGATGAGTAGCATATAACAATAAAATTTCACAGACATGATTTTAAATATCCAAACATAGTATGCCAATTTATACACAGCATTTTTTGTTTTAATTACGTCTTTAAACGACGATAGGATTTAATTAGAAATTCAGCAGATCCGTTGAATTAAAAAATGGCCTATTTTAACGATGTCAAAAATAAAATAAAATAAAATGTGAATATAAAAAGGGTCAAACTATTAGCTATTCCACACATGTCAAGACGAGTGGAAAGGCAAAAAAGCAAAGTCTTCTAAATGGAATAGGCTTTACTAATTGAATCTCAATCATTTTTAGACCTTCTATCTCGCCTCACAGTTAGAGCTGGGCTTCAAAAAAAAAGTAAAAAAAAAATAATTTGATTCGGCGGTTTGATCCGTTGTCAAGTGAGTTGGACCTCGTTTTGACAAGAGGATCTATCCCGTTCCATTATTTGATAGTCATTGGAAAACATAAAAAAAGTGATTTTTAACTCGCTCCACTTCAAAAATGGTAGAATTGACAGAATTGTCATAATTAGTGTTTGGGGTGTCACAATTAGTGTTTGGTTAATATCGATAAAAAAGATTATCCATAATTTGGGCGTGAATGGGCCAAGTGGGCGATAAATTCGCCGAAAATCATTCAAAACTCAAACAATTCACCAGCAATAAGTCCAAGGCATATTAGAAGGCAACATTCGGGAACACGGCGAGCATAGACATGCGCGTAATTAAAACTGATTTTCGCCAAACACGCAACAATGATACAAATGCAGACGGACCATTGGTTGCTAATAATTTACTATATACAATTAAGGAAAATTCTTCTAGCAGACCCTCTGTTAATACAGTAGCAGTACCAATTATCAAAAACATATTAGTTTTGTCGATAAAAAAGGGGCTCTCAGAATGACGATGCGTTTGGACAAACAATAGGAGATTATTTTATTAGAAAAAACTCGGTACTTTTTCGACAATTTAAAATTAAGATGAATTAGATACTCAAAGCGCTTTTTCTGAATGGACAATACTATTATATGATTATCAGATTAGCCAGCGTTAAACCGCGGTTTATGGGACTAGTAGATTTTCAATTTTACTTTTAACAAAATCATCTAACTTATATAAATATGATATGGTATGGTATAATTAATATCATACAAATATTCAACTCAAATTCTCCCTTATATGTAAATGAATAATACATTGATGTTCAAGTGTTAATTTAACCGTATTAATTGATTTTTAAAAGTTTAAGAAAAGTTGCTCATGAAAAGTAATAACCCGTCAACGCCGGTTGTACGGCAGACAGCCTGAGACAATAAAACGTATGTATTTTCATTTCACTTCAAAGTTAATTGTAAATAAGGCTACAAATTCATGCCATGATATGGCTAAAAAAATAATAATATTAAAAATAAATAATAATATTATATTATAATTCAAACTTGAAAGCTAAAAATAACCAAACCAGTTTTACAGATTTTAAGACGTTTGAAAATTGACCGGCAATTTCTATTGAAAACAAACAAATCCTTGGTAAACTTGATAAATTTGATAACGTGACCTAATAGAATAATTTTACAGCTCTTTTTATACCGGTAAGGATATTTACTAATGTTATATTTTGTACGGTAAAGCGGTTGTATGACCAAAAAATATGTTATTGCCTCATGTTTTTTTTTTTGACATATAGTCCACCGAATTGGACTTCACCCTCTAGTTAAACCAATTTTGCCAAATTCAATCGGCGCCGTGAAAAGAAATTTCAAGGAACGATTAGCAACCTTCCTATTAGAGGATCCTCCACATCTCCCCAGTGAATATTAATAAGCTCAATAAGGGTCGAATTTGAGTCTCGTTCGTGTCCCATTCTGTCCGTACATTCTTGGTACAACCTTGAGCACTCCTCGCCATCATTTTTGCCTACTATCTTGTTAAATATTCCCGTACCAATCCCCATATCGGTTTCGTTCCTAAAAATTATATTGTTGGAAGGGGTTAACTAACAAAGGTAGATAATATATACAGAGGGTAGTCCCGTTCATTTTTAGTGATAAAGGGAAACGAAAGTCCACTTCCATGACAAAAAGGGACTTAAAGTCAAAATCACAACTCATCCCGGAATCGGACTACCCCCTGTATTAACAAGTTGAGGGACTTTTATTCATTTTGGGAAAAAATCGGTTTGTACTCGTCACTTATTAACTCGTAAAAGCCTGTCTGCCATGTATACATATGTCTGACGCTCTTAAAATATTTTTTTGTATTCCTTTTTTTGGATCTATTATCAAAATATGAATGGTTATATTTATTATTTGTTCATGTCTAACTTTTGCTAATCGTTAAAATTTACTCATATTGAGTCATCCAAAATGAGGAACCCTCGCTAATTGGACGTTTTCTATCTCGCAGTGGAGACGGACCAATGAAAATTAAGCATTTTCAGGCCAAAAAATGTAAATTACATAAATTATATATTTTATTCTAAGATGCATTTTTAACCCGATTATTACGTTGAGCACCAGAGGCAACACGTAAAATAATTCTGGTGAGAAAAATGTTTCAAAAATTAAAATTTTAAAACTACATGTATCTTACCGGATATACACGTAGGGTAGCCGTTCGTTCCCCTTCTGTGGGAAACAGACAGATATCCACTTTTCGGTATAACTACTATAAGTAACTCTGGGAATCAGGCTTAGGCTTAGAAATGCTCCATTAACTCAACGACTTGAAGCATCATATGATCAATTAAACTCAATAGAACATGTGTATATTTTTACCATATTATATGGTCCATATACACCTATGTACTTGCATAGGTTTTTTTACAATCGTTAATCTCTATTACTGAATGGTGACGTTATGACGTATACCAATGTATATAACGACCCTCATAATAAAGGACTGTATAATAGCAATTTTCCGCTGATCACTATGCTGATCAACACTTTTGACCATTTGCTCAAAATTTCTGGCTTCATTCCACTTAAAAAAAGTTTCATTCAAATGAGGTATCTAAAAATTTTCAACAAAAGGAAAATAATTTATTAAAACGCTAGTTTAAATTAACCTCAACACCGACTGATTTAACATACACCACCTAACACGTTATGTTAACACACGTTATGTTAACAAAATTACATTATGTTAACACTTTTTTGGATTTAATGAACCTCGTTTTCCGCCCACGCCCTAACACGTTATGTTAACAATCGCCTACGTCTAAACTCATTATGTTAACAAAGTTACATTATGTTAACAGTTTTGAGTCACGTTCTATGTGAGCATTTTTTAAATTTGATGAACCTCGGTTTTCGCTCACGCCCTAACACGTTATGTTAACAACGATATGAATCTGGCGACCTGAAAGGCCAGTCGTTTCATTAGATATTTCTATAATTTCTCTTTTAACTTTATAACTTAAATGGTATCGACGTTTTTTGGTTTGACTCATTTCATTTATCCCGATTTTTGTAACGATCAATTTGACAAAATAACGAAAATGCGATGAAAATTGAATTGCGCAATTCCTAGATCTAGAAAAACCAACCCTAAATTACATTATGTTAACAACAAATCCCTAAATTACATTATGTTAACAAAAAACCCCTATATTACATTATGTTACCAGAAAAAAAACTTTTCCCAACTTTTACGCCTACGCCCTACCACATTATGTTAACAAAGTTACATTATGTTAACAGTTATGGACGTTTAATGGTGTTAACATAACGTGTTAGGTGGTGTAAGTTATCTTACATAACACACTGATAACTCTATGTATAACTTAATTAACACTTTTTCACCGAGTTTAGCAAGAAATAAATGTGGAAAATCTCACAAACCTTGTAAAGTTAGTCCATTCACTCATAACCGTGTTTTTCTCGTTACTTATAATGAAAAATGTAAAGTACGTAAAACTTGAATCAAAATTATCTATCCTCATTTTTGTCAATTTAACCGCAGACTTTCATTGAGACAACCTATGATGAGGAAATTGTCTGAAAGTTAAACAAAAAAAAAGATACAGTACAAACTAATTTATAATATGTTATTAATAAAATCATTTTTATAACAATATGATGACTTTTGATTGATCGCAGTGTAATTATACGAGTACTAAAATCGCAAAGTGACGATTAATAACCGAACAAAAATGACACAAGACAGATTTAGGCTATTTAAGTTCATTTTTACGCGCATTGAGCTAACAGAGTGCAGACTGTCTGAACAAACACGTGCTTTGACAATACATTTTTTTGCAAAAACACACGTATGCATGATTATTCATGAATGATAAAAATTGAAAATTTTAGAACGTGCTATTTTTCACAATTACTTGATACAAGTTTATCCTAACTCCCAGGGGAAAGTGTGTACATATATGCACACAACTTGTTTTTCGTTGGCTCTCTAGGGGACCCTCGTGGCCCAAATCAACTTCTGAATAGTCATATCGACGTAGTTTGACGAGCTCTACAACTTGGCTCTAATAGTGTTTCGAATTATAGCGATTCTTAAGTCTGTGCATATATGCACACACTTACCATTTCACTTCTTCCCCCTAAAAGCTAACGTAGAAAACGTCCTTATTTAGAATTTTCCGAAAAAGACTGTTTTTTGGATAGACAAGAAGCATCCTAAAATTGAGTTCATTAGAAATTATTCGAAACGTTTTTTTTTTGTCAATTTTAACCTCAAATATGAAATTACCTCATTTTTAAACTTTGAACTTCTCTGATTAAAAGTAAATTTAGCTGAATGTTCGAAAAATTATAATTTAACTTTCTTTTTTGAAATTTCGCTCTTCAGCAATTATCTTTTAGATGTCATTTTTGCGTAAATAGGCCGGTTTGGGACAATCGGCACGGTAGGACCTTTGAGAGTTAAGTTTTAAAAAGAATTGCATAATCATGGTGATAATTCGTGTTCTGCGAACGCTTCTTTTATCGATTTTATTTTCTATTGTTGACCATGTCCACGTCGTTAAAAGTGACCGAAGTTGGTCATCAATTGGCCAACATGAAAAATGCCCATTAAATAATTTCCGGACGCATATCCCATAGTTCAAATGATTGGCCGTCACATTCTAAAGCAAGTCCATTTTCGTTTCTGTGGCTTTCAAAATTTGATTTTTTTTAAATCATTATTCAATAGTGAAAAAAATATGCCATTAAGTCATTGTCATGCGGGGATGGTTACGCTTCAAGCGCTAAGAAATTCTCGATTTAAATAATTTGGAATTCAACGAACTAATAATTATACAGCAAAAAAATGTTGACGTCCAATGCCTAAATAAGTTTTTTTTTTCACTACAAAATAGGTCTATTCAAAGTTTTGAAATTCAAAGTATCTAAATGTCATATTGTTGGCACCAGGTATGGAAATCACAATCACAAAATCAAACTCACAATCACAGCGTGATTTTGGCGTGATTGTGATTCAAAACTTGTGACTGAATGATGAGTGTGATTTCGTGATTTTGTGATTTATTTGTGATTTTGTGAGCACTAAAAGCACACCTTTTGAGTATTTGAGTGACATTTAACCGGTTAGTAATGCGCCTAACACATAACCCTTAAATTCATAAATTTTGACCAGAAGTGTGGTGCTAATTTCAAATGAATTTTTGGATAAAAAAATTGCCAAAAATTCACGAAAACATGTCGCAATCCTTTAAATAGCACGGAAACATTTCTCGTTCTGTAATACCGAATTAAATCAATTACCTTATAAACATATTATTCGGTATAAATACTGTCACACGCAGTGATACATTTGTGGTAAAAAGAATAAACCGTGAAGTGACTCCCATTTCTTGATACGATTCAGAAATGCATATTTTGCATTATTAGTAAGTAATCTCGGAGTTCCATATTATATGGGCCATATAATAGTTAAAGAGCTTCACATTTTATTTGTTTTTTTCTTCTCAGGGTATAATAAAAAGAGCAAATCGCCAAAAGTTTGGAGTTAACAATCCAACTGTGTAAAAGTGATCGTTTTGACCCATGTATCCCTTGATGCGCATAAAAATATGAAATGAAAAGTGTGAGGTGTATTAAAAAAACTTACTCGTCAACCAAATTAATTGATTTCCGAAATCCTGACTTTTTGTCAAAAATAAAACGACTTAGCCGCCTAATAACTCATAAATTAGTTATGAAAATCCGATACAAGGTATGATATAAGGTACTGGGTATTTTTTTGACCAAAAAATGTACACAAACCAAATAATTACAGTCCCCAGTGCCACAACGGCCGCCTTCAAGTCCCCAAAAACGCGGTTCTTGTGGGATCACCGAGCGTTGTGGGACTGGGGACTGTACTTCGCATTTACTCACATGAGAAAGCAAGAATTAACTCTTTTCAGCGACAAGTTTTATGTCAATAACTGAACTATCTTCTGTTTTTTTCTGCAAATTTCTCAATTTTTAGCCAACTCAGCCATTGTGGTATTATTTCTGTTCCCCTCACTGAGTTTACAGACCAAAATAAAAGTTAAATATCATAAAGTCTTTTTGTCACAATGGCCGAAAAATAGTGACCAGGCTGCCAACGTAAAATGATTTAAACACACCGAAAAAACGTAAAAAAACGCCACCATATCTATAAGATCTATCAGGTGAGTCACTGAACTGTCAGACTAAACAAAGTTTGCTTGTATTATTTTTATTTTAAACCGTGTTTCTTTAACAACATTATTCTAATGATAAGAGTAACCCAATAATCGACATCTATATAAATTATATACCTTGTAGACACTAAACCTGACAGCGAGCACTTATGATCGTGCAAATTTACGAACAAATATTTTTCAAGTTTACTTTATTTTGCAATTCGGTCCGTATTTTTAAGATTCTACCAAATTTACGAAATACTAATTGTATTACTTTCATATTTTACATCAATTAAATCTAGCACTTTTCATAGGACGAAAAATAAATTTATTTTGAATTTGTAAAGTAACTTACCTATCACAAAATATCAAAATTAAATCTATTTTTAACGGAATTACAGGCGAACGTAATACAATTCAAGGTGCTTCAAGAATATCGATACAAGAGCGTCCAAAAATAATAATAACCCTTGGTAAGTACGCATTAAATTTTACGAAGGATACTTTTTTTTTTCCTTGCATAATGTATTTTTTTCGACAAAAATGGACAAAATTAATTAAATTCTACCGGTGAGTTGCTATTTTTTTCTGATCAAATCTGGATTAAACGAAGGCATTGAATTCCGGCTCTATAAAGCAGTCCCATATAACGTACCGCATCATCATTAATTATATTCTCGTTTGTGAATATGGGGCTAAAAAACTATTTCATTTTTCCGTTTTTTTTTCACTTGAGCGAGAGAAAATAGGAAGGACAATTGGTACGCTGCCAAAAATCATGTCGATTTTTTAAGGACAGCCGAGCACAGCTCATTTCTTTTCTGACTTATGCCGACCCCTGGTCTTTATATCCCACAAAAATAATCCTGTTAGCTCCTCTGTTATCGACAGTACCGTATGACACTAATTTAAGGAAATATTCACAAACCTGGTGATTTTTTTTGTATTCCGGTTCTAGAGATAAAAAAACTTAAAAATAGATAGCTAGGAAAAATTTTGGATCAGTAAATCATTTTACTGTAAATGCCTTAGTTTTAGTGCTACGCTGAAATTAATTTTTAGTCAACACAAAATTTGAATTTAGAACGACAATTTAAGACTTAAATTTTAAGCAAACATTTATCCAAAATTTAAAACCTACCAAAAATACATTCAATTGGGATACCGGATATCCGGTTCATTGAACATGGACCATGTTACATGGTACAAAAAACTCACTTAACTGTTGTAGTTGTTCACAACTTTGCCGGTTTATTTATTCTCTGAAATTATTGAAAAATATCAGACATTGATTTGCGAAAAAGATTTTGTGATTTGGAGACGACATGGGAGTAACCTAAACTCATACGCTAAGCCTCTTAAAAAGATTAGTTTACTCAATTTTCTAGGTCTTAATAAAGAAAAATCAACAATTAGATTTATTCAGTGCCAGAACCCGTTCTTTACGATTATATATTAGGGTCTTCAGCATCTAAAACGTAGTACTAATTAATTGCAAACCTACTTTTTACGTCGCTTTAAAAGGTATAGTTCATCTCTTTAACAAACACAAAAAATTGAAAAATATATTTTATAAAATTGAATTAATCCCAGGTGTAATCGTATTGTCTTCGTTACGAAACGACCTGTGAATCTAATTTTTATTATATATCATTAATAACGGATTTTTCCAATCAAATATTAATGTTATTATTGGAATCGTTGCCGAATCATGAACGTAAAAAAATTAGTTCAAATACAAAGTTCAGCAATTTTTTGCCGGTAGCACTGTTATCGACAAGAGCAAAATCGCACATTTAATTATATTACATTATTCAAAAACATTATTCCAAAATATATTCCCTGGGTCTGGGTTCTAGACTCTGGTAATTGAATTCGTCTACAGTGTGAGTTTCATGAAAATCGGCTGCGCGTTTCTAGAAGGGGCCAGTTTTTCGTTTCATTTTCTCCCCGCTTTCTCAGTTAGGCGTGAAAAAGAAAATTTGTCTATTCTAGAAATGCGCAGACGATTTTCATGAAACTCACACTGTAGAGAAGCTTAAAAAGTCACATGCAACGTCGTTCTTATATTAAACTCATTTTAAGATGCTATGTTTTTAATATTTCCTATTATTCTCATGAGAATAATGCAAACGCCTCCGATCATTTCCGACTATTGATGGTATTCAATAGAAGCGTATTATAGAGATCAAAAAATATCATGTGAAGAACTTACCTAGGATATCTCTAGCCTGCTATACTTTACAGTATTTGAAAAATATAGAATTATAATGTAATATGCCAAACTGCATATCCCAGTTGCATCAGTCAACTTTGAACCGACTTAATCACAATTCAATTACCTCATGTCTGTTTGGTGAGATCAAAAGTGCCAAAAAACAAATACATTTAAAAACTTGTCGAAAAGCGTACTTTCAGCACAGTTGGTGGAAATTATTGACCGTCAGGAAGACGGCCGTGAACGCCTCAATCGCCATGTGACGGCGATAATTATTTTTTTTTTCAGAATGATTATATACATGGTAAAAACTTGACTTGGTTACCAAAAATTAATTGCACTTAATATATGACTGTGAGACCGGCAACTAAATTTCACGACCGCTTACATACTAATTTTTGTCATAAACTCTGAATAATAGTTGTAAATTATGTAACATGCGGTGTGAATACGTGAAATATTTTCCCATTTTTGACTTTGTTCACAGTTTTTAATACATAAATTTGAAAGAAAATAAGCTAAATTTCCATTATTAACTACACAGGATGCGCAATTAACCGTCAATAATATGCGAAAGGTGGACGTATAATGGCACGTTTTATACATAAAATTATCCTTTTTCGATTTACATCCTACCCATCCTTAAGTTCACGAGTCTCAAAAATCAAATTTAAATTTCAAATCACTGCTTTTTTATTATATTCGTCATTACCGATTTTTTGATAAATGAAGTTCTACTGGTCGAGTACAATAAATATATGACCCTATATTTTCCTAGAAAGCCTATAGGGTACGTTTTCACATGACCTGATTTATGTTACAATCTTTCAGGGCAGAGGTCGGCAAAAATTGTAAAAAAAGTGGACCCAAACCACACCTAATGGACCCGAATTGGACCCTAATTGGACCCTACTGGCCTTTCAGAGGCGCAATACTCTCGAACCGAAACTCATAAAACTAAGTTACCTTTTTAAGATATTGGTGCTACTGTTATTATCTTGTCATGTAAAAAAACAAATTTTTTATTAGAAGATTAAAATCACAAAATATATTTCTATATCCTTTTAATCAACCTTTTTTTTACTGTCATTATGTACAATGCAAAATAAAAGTTATCTAAAAAAAAAACCTTCAACATACACAATTAACATTTAGATACAAAAAAGATACAAAAAACATTTATGGTGAGTTCAACCCTTTCAACTCACGGGACAAACACACTTTATACTTTTTGTATGAATAAATTTCAGTACTTTCAGAGTAAACAATAAAATGTGTTTGGTAACATATTATGTCTGTATTTTTCCGGCTAAACAAAAGCCCTTGTCCAATTTCCGCCAAATCTGTGCTTACATAGGAGGTTTTTTACCTTTCTGGTTTTCCTCCTACTTGTACAAACAAAAATCTAAATAAAATTTAGTTTATTATCGTAAAAAAAAGTAGATAGGTAATACTAACTAAGTATTATTTTCGGCAATAAAGAAACTGAACCAATTTTTTGCTGGTTGCGTTTGTAACCGCACGTAAGCTGAACCTTTGGTAATGGTTTTTGCGTAATAATCACGCCTACGGCGGTCTGGAACTGAATTCCATACCACTAACTAACAATGGATTTAAAATAGCATGGTTGAAAACTTTTTTGCGAGTCATCCAGATTCTCAATGAACGGTAATCTTGTCCGAAATCGAAAAAAGTGCTTGAATTTTAACGCTCATTCAGCGCGCTTGAGTTTTAGTTTTATCAAATCGGGCACGAGGTATTTTTAATACACCAGGTGCGCCGTTATGTTTCACCCCGTTATGTTACAATGTTTCCCGTTCGTCCCGTTATCTTACAATTTTCCGTTATGTTACTTTTTTTTGGCGTTTTCCAACAAAATCGCCTACGCACTGCGCCGTTATGTTACACTTTTTTTGAGTTGGTTTTGAAACATAACGGCGCACCTGCTGTAATTGAAATTCAGAATTTTCTAACCTTGAAATTTTATGTTCGCGAATAGAATCTCGTCCTCGAAAGTATAACTAGCGAGATAGTGGCATATCGGTATAAAAACGGATTTTCACGAATAATAAACTTACTGACTTCGGCTATTTCTCTGAAACGACGGCGGTAACTGAGCATGTGAAAGTAAAACAAAAAACATTTTGATACGAGTGGATTTTCCGGTATTTAGACTCTTGCGCAGTGGTTATTAGTTGAATGCTCTTAACTTGACTTATTAAAATGAAAATTAATAATTTCTCACAATCATTTTTTTTCGTTTTTCAATAAAAACATTTCTGTTTTAGAAATCGCATAATAGTGTGTACTTTTGTATTGTAGTGGAAGTATGTTTTAGTGGAAATTTAATTTATTTTAACTTGCCTAAATTCCATCATAAAAAATATATTTTACTTTATCAGATGAAATAAAAATAAACTAAAAGGGTGCCATACATAAGGGTACAAGGTACCCTAAAGTAGCGACACATAGATAATTCGCGCACGGCGGTACGTGTACCTTAAAATAGCATGGTTGAAAACGTTTTTACGAGTCATCCAGATTCTCAATGAACGGCATGGAATTGACTGTACATGACGCCTTAGCTGTTGAACGGAACCATAAATTCAAGTACAGTCGTCCATCCCTAATGTGCTACCCTGAGGGATCCAAAAAGGTAGCCCATAAATTATTTCAACGAAAATTATATACTTGGTACAAATTAAACCGGTCCTGTATTCTTTTTTGCCAACCCAAAATCCATACAACAAAAGCATATTAATTTAACCCATGTATATTACCCAGTTCGTCATAAATAATGATGTCTGCCAAACGTCTAAAAGATCATTAAAAAAAGTTTTTTATGCAAACAAAACAAAAAATTAAAATGACTATCAAAGAGAGGCCAAGCGAACGAGAACGAAACTTGACCAACAATGCTGAATATTATTATCTGGCCAAAATGAAAATAATATCTAGATCAAAGGAAAAAAGGGCGTAGATGAAAAAAGCGTCTTGACAGGTGCTCGGTGAGGCGGACATTCTTTTCGGACATTATGAGCGATGGTCACCGCCTGTCGAGAACGTTGGTTTTACGCGAATTTAAAATGTCATTATAATTTTTTTTTTTCGAATTTTGCGATCTGGATGTGTCTGTCAGAAAAGTCTTTAGGTTTCAAGACAAAATAAATTTTGTTTTTCTTCCGATTTTTTAACAAATTTAAGAGATTAAAAAAAGGTTTCAAAATATTATAAAAATATAAATATAAAGAGAGATAGAGATACCCAATATAAAGAGATTTTCGAAAATGCGAAGACTTTTGCTGCTGGTTTCCTTGAGTTTGGCCCAGAATAAACAAAAAGGATTTTTTCAGGATCAGTTAGATTCCACCGGATTCTTAATTCCAAGAGGCAGGGTATAAAACGTAAAAAAAACATTGTACTTATATAGTTGGTGAAATAAAAATAGACAAAAAAGATACTGAAAATAAAAGACGTCTAGAAATTCCGATATAGAGCGGTGAGGTTTTAACATGATATAATTGATTTCCAACGTATCATTTTTGTATTTGAAAATTTTCATGAATATTTCATCTCAAGATTAATAATCCGTTTTTTTAAACGGCGTAAAAAATTATATGTACTTTGTTGCTTTTTAACAAGGTTTTTAATGATGAAAGTTTTTGTGACTTTCCACGATTTTCTTGCTCAATTCACACGGTGTCCCAATCCATTAGGAAGATGTGGCAGATATCTGTGTCTCTTCTGTGGATTGGGACACCAAGTGGATTTAGCTAGAAAGAGGTTGGAAAGATAATGTAGTAATTTAAACGCCAAACTCTTGGATTAGGAAATAAATTTTGATCACCAGATATATAAAAAACCGTAATATATTCCCAACACCAAAATTATATAACACTTAATCCTTATAGGCAGTTGCAAAACAAATTTTAGCACCAGTTTTCAACACCATTAACAGTCCGTAGCAAAAAATTTCCGCGTTAAAAACTGCTTTATAAAAAGTATATCATTAAACAAAGAATATTGAGCTACTTCTTATACATATTTTTGAAATATCTGACAGTTATACCTATTTTCTACCCAGAAGTTAGGTTTATTTAAAGCAGATCTTGCGGAAGAACAAATTGATCTAGATGAAATTGCCAGAGGAAAAGGTCGAAATGATGGAAATTTAGGAGAAAAAGGAAAACAAAGAGTAACGGAAAAGGTAAGCAAAATAAAAGCACACCCACTTAGTTAGTTATCTGACATTCTAATTCTGCAAAAAGTCTCAAGAATAATTACATTTTCTAAGATAGCTCCCCAGTGTTACCGTAAAACCGTTTGAAAGCGGTTTAATGATTTCTTCCGAAAATCTGCACCATTTTTCCCTGTGAGTTAACTACCAGTTAACTACGTTTTCTCAGGATCTATAAAAAAACTTTTGTTGAACATACCAGAACATGTGCCATTTTAGACTATTTCACATGCACTTTAACATTTTTTTCGAAAAATTTTTCCTAACGCAAAAATAGGGATACCGTCCAATCAAACGGGCCTTTCGGAATTTAGGCAAGATAAGAACACACTGGTAATATTTCCGATTGGGAAAAGTTTCTTGATAAAATAAACTACTGAATACCAAATTACGAAACCGATAATGTCGTGGGAAGTCCGAATTTTATGGTGTCATAATTAGTATTCTATCAATCAATAACGTTTGAAAACGATTTAATGATTTCTTCCGACAGTTTTAGACGATTCAGCATATAAAAGTCTTTAATGAGTGAGCATTATATGACATAATATTATGTCTATTGTTGACATAATTTATGGCAACAATAGACATAATATCTGTACGCCATTTGATTGAACCATGTGCGAAAATGATGTCGATTCGGCAATTTGTCGAATTATTTTGACTTATGGTTTGGCTTATAAACCATAGGTTCTGGTTTATGCCGAAATGTCAGCTGGATCCTTGTTTTCCATTTATACGCCCATCAAGTTCATTTTCACGAAAACCGTATAGAAGTGATACAAACTGACGCTTTTTTCGATTTAACGTTGATTTTTCAAAACTTAAATTTTTGGCTTTTCGGCTAGAAATTTTTAACCATATACACAGGGTGCGCAGTTATCTTGGGAAAATTGCCGCTCGTACATGTACGCTTATCTTGCGACTTTTCAGAATTTTATTTTTCGGGATTTATAAATTATAATATTTATATTATATGCACTGAGCAGTTATCTTGCGAAAGTATTTTTTACGGCAAGATAACTGCGCAGTACGTAGGCGGATATTCGAAATGGTATAACGTCTTTGATAATTTATTATACTGAACTCAAACATCCAACGAAAAAAACTGGAAATCTGACTTAACCCCCAAGATATCGAAGTCCGCGTTTGGCCAATCCTTTCAAGCCAATTAAAAAATTCAAATTTATTGTTTCGAGCTGAACAAAATTGTATTAAAGCACTTTTTTCGAAAACAAAATGTCCTATCAAATTTTTGATGGTTTGTTCTCTTAGTTAAAATGACATAACAAAACTAAGAAGATCACACGCTTAGCAAAATGTCGGATATTCAATTTCGTGAACTAGGCCGGTAATTATGAAATACACTCGATAAACGATAACGATTTATTAGAAATCTGAAACTAGCTTAATCCAATTTAGATAATACGATCTCCGAATCAGGATAATCGTCGTGCAATCCGACTTTTATAAAACATCCTTCCCAAAAAAAATCCGAAATACAATCGTCGTTATGACGCTATCTTTATCTAGCTTTAATTTTCAGACGTTTTGTGAATATAATAACTACGTATAAAGGATATCAATTTTAATTGTACTCTCATGTGAATTTATAAATTCTAATTTATGGTCGGGAATAAAATTCCGTAGGGATCTAATAAAAATATTTTATAAAAAAATAACCAGGGTGTAGGCTACACCGCGGTGCACCGTGTAGCTGATTTTCGTTTTTAAATGACCAAAAATGAGCGAATAAGAAAAGAAACCCAAAATAATTATTGGTCAGAGTTTATGGCCCATAAACTTGGGGCCCACGGTGGCCACCCTTACTTTGCCGCCCACCCTTACTTTGATATAGATGGAAATCTGAATCGCACGCTGAATATTAAGTCGTAACGTCTATAGAGAGACAAGATTCTCATACGGTTAATCTGGAAGAATTGTTTTATTTTACAACATTAGATTTACATTTTATTATTCATAGAACTATATAATAGACCCCCTGCGCCGTTATCGGGTACAAACTTTAAGAACAAATTTGCTCTATGACGTAATTTTTACCTGATATCGGCGCAGGGCGTAGTGGTAACTGGAAAATTTTTGGCAAAATTTTGTCAAAAATTTCACCCAATAACGGGGTTTCACCCGATACCGGCGCACGGTGTGTGTATAAAATTTTTTCAATATTTAACATGTACTAACCGTTTTCACTATTACTTACCGTTAGTGAAGCTGCATAAATTATCGTAATTGCGAGTATTTTATACGTTGTTTAAAGGCACAACGATTTATAGAGTCACTGCAACATCTCAATTTATGAAAAAATAAATGCCAAAAAAAAAACAAATAATTTCACTCAAATTGCAACTCTTTACTTTTTAAGCATTTCAAGTTTAAAACCCTTTCAAGCTCTTAATGTTGAAAATTTTCGGCAAACCGTGTAAAGATTGTTTATCTGTTTAACCTATTCAATTGTAGGGTAATCCTTTTTGGCTTACATATCATCCCGAGCTTACACAGCATGTAAGACTTATTTAAGGTAGTTAAATAACTTTTGAAAAACAAATTCAGTCCTTACACCGCCTGTAGAGACTTACGCTTTTTGTTATCGGAATCAAGCACATATAATCTATCATACTCTGTATCGACAGCTTGAGGAATTTCCTAGATTCAAAAAAAAAAAATTTGATATAGTTCGGAAAACCAACGCAACTCAAAGTTTTTTTTATCCCTTTAACCTTCAAACACATATTTAAAAAAGTTCCATGAGCACATATGCGGACTTTTGTCCGCATAATCACTTGTTGTGTTCTTACCTACCTATTTTTTGACAATGAGCAAATCGACGGTCCTGAGCATACTCTCGAAAGCTCTCCGACCACCCTTGGACACGTTTTGGTCGACTTGACCACAAAAAACAAAAATAATTTCCGAAAAAACGGTCTTGAAAACTAACAACATTCACTAAGTCAACAGTTCGATAGTTTACAATAACTTTCTGTGACGCAATTGTTAACCTAAGTGTCTAGCTAGTATAGTTAACTTATTCTAAAACCATACTTCAGTTGACAAAAGCCCAAGAACGCGAGGCTTTACGACAACAAAAAATCCAAGAAAAACTCGCAAAGGGAAAAGAAGTTGGCAAGAATAAGCGTGAGAAGGGAAAAACTCCTTATGTGGATCTCATCGACAAGCTGGACAATTTTCCGCTCGCAATTTTGAACAAAATTACAACCGCAAAAACAACAACAACAATTGCCACAACGACAACAACAGGTAAAACATTTTTGGCGAGTAGAAACCACATATGAACGGCATTCAGTTAAACCCACCACTAAAACGACAACAACTACCACGACAACATCGACAACAACCACAACTTCAACAACAACTACGACAACAACCACAACAACTACAACGCGTATAACAACGACTGAACTAGTTAACGATGGTCCAGTTGATCTTGTAGACGGGCGAAAAACGAATGATGACGTATCTAACGCCTACGCTCCAGATTCAGAAGTCAAGGGTATTTATACTTTCATTGCTTAAAATCTAAATTACCGAAAAAATAATGATTTCATNGACAAGCTGGACAATTTTCCGCTCGCAATTTTGAACAAAATTACAACCGCAAAAACAACAACAACAATTGCCACAACGACAACAACAGGTAAAACATTTTTGGCGAGTAGAAACCACATATGAACGGCATTCAGTTAAACCCACCACTAAAACTACAACAACTACCACGACAACATCGACAACAACCACAACTTCAACAACAACTACGACAACAACTACAACGCGTATAACAACGACTGAACTAGTTGACGATGGTCCAGTTGATCTTGTAGACGGGCGAAAAACGAATGATGACGTATCTAACGCCTATGCTCCAGATTCAGAAGTCAAGGGTATTTATACTTTCATTGCTTAAAATCAAACGAAACTTTACCGTCCCAAACATAATGTGTACCAAACATAATATGTACCAAATATAATTTATACACTCCGTACCAAAAGGCTTTTCGGTTTTCAAAATAAGCGTCCATCAACAAATAAACGTCTCTCAAGGGATTAGCGTCCCTCATGGGTTTAATGTGGGAAAAATCTATATGGTCTAATATGGCTTATTAAATTTCAATATGCTAATTTTATGACTTATATCATCATTGCGGTTACCAATTACCGGTAAACTTTTGGAATAACCCAAAACTTTTATAACAATCTAAATTACCGAAAAAATAATGATTACATTTCCATTTCAACCTCTAGAGGCGATAAAAAGTAAAAACAAAACGTGACATAGTGTTTGATTAGTTTGGCAAAATTGGAAGTCTACCAAACAAACTTCGAAATCACGGTTTATTTAGATCGTTCATGCTCTCCAAATTACCTAGTCAAGTTCTCGTTGCCAAATTATTATTGTATTTGTAAAATAGTCGTTAAATAAAAAGACGGTCCTTTTAAATGAAAACACTAGTAATTGATTATTTGTTGAGTTTATTCATACAGATATTTCGACATTTATTTTCGTCATCATCAGTGCATCTAAAACTGTTTGTAAAGTACACTTAAACAATTATAGTTTATAACTTTGGGCAAATTACTTTGGGCAAATTAGGGGCCTATTTCATATTTTATACATTATAATATAACATTTCTNATCAAATTTCTAGAAGGTTGTCTCCCGATTTTCTCACTTCAGAATCGGATCAATAGTCGGACGACAACGATCTAGAAGTAAAAAATTCGTGCTTCACACGGCGGACATTTATGGCGAACGCTCTGTAATATTATGGACTTGGTACCGAGTAAAAATAATATTTTTTATAAAAGTACTTACATTGTTATGTTGTTTTTTGTTTCATTCATGATCTGGTACATCTTTTCCCTACTCGGACTATTCTCAAAACCGTGAAAGAAAAATAGAAAAAAAAAACAATATTTCTTTGCCAATACTCAATTCAATGTCTCCGGTATAATTACATATGCGATTAGTAAAAAAATTATCAATAGCACGTTTCTTTTCGTTAATAAAGTATTTTATGATGATTATTACGCGTCGGGTAGATTTTGGCTTGGCATCATTTTATCGTCTGTGAAAAAAACGTTTTACAATTGACCTTGAGGGTTTTTTCGTCCAAATTTATGGGTACATATGCACCACTGATCTAGTAAAAACGGCCACCCGTTATCTCAATGAAATATGTTAAGCCAACCGATGCGCTTTTGTTAATTCAACAAAAAAATATATTGACAAAAAAAAACAAATCTTAAACACAAATTTAGAGCGAGCTAATTGGTATACTATGATATAATTCTAAGTACTATAAAATATAGTTTATAATCTACAATTGTATTTACTAAAATATTTTTACCCGCAAAAGTTAAATTGTAATTTCCTCTTTTTTTGTCTAGTACCGGTTTTTCGGTTTTTTTTATCATTTTTTCTTGACTATACTTGGTTGTATGTTCCGGAAGTTTGGTTAAAGTTATTAACATCAGCATGGATTTTATAATTCTTATTTTTTTTCATTATGGTTAAAGTTTCTGGCCATAATTTCCGATATAATGTTTAATGCGATTTCACTGAAAGCGTAACTTACGTGGGACATCAGCGGTTATCATTTGAATCCGTATAAACTTAAGGCTGAATAACGTTTCAAATAAGTATTTTCACGTTGTAATACATTTCATGTTAATTTTCGACGTTTTTCAGTTTGTACCGTATACCATTTCAAACCATCTTAGGGTATCATTGATAACAACTCGGTAACTAAGTTTTAAGGTGACCCGCATTTTATGGTACGTTCACCCGGCCAGGAACCAGTCTGTTTCGATGCTGACGCCCCGGTAGGCGCAGAGATTTTATTATTTTTTGATGCCGTTTCTGGCTTATCCATCTCTGGCACTATTGCGCATCGGGAAGAGCTTGACCGCACGGTAATCGACGTCATGAAAATTATGACACCGGGTGGCGTCTCGTTGAGTATGCGACACGACTCACTTTTGGTTGACGGATACCGCAATGCTCGAGTTCCACCCAAGGAGTTAATGCCAGAACTTAATGAATTTGACGGAAGTAGCTTGGTTGTTGGCGATGTTGAGATTAAAGCTCTACGAAGAGGATCTGGATTGAAAGCCGTCAGGCCAGGCGTTAAAACGATGTTGACTTAACTCCCGCGCGGTTTTAAACCAAAATAACCGCGGTTAACCGTCTTTAAAACCAAAATATACCGGGTTTTATCCATTTATTGGTATTATTAGACACGGCCAATTTTTCTCTTAATTAAAGATCTAAAAGTAATACTTTTACCGGTTCAGTCTCATGAAAATCGGCTGAGCGTTTCTAGTATTCCGTGTCGGCATATTTTAAAATGATATTGGCCAATAGGAGCACCCCATTGCAAGAAAAAAGAAGAAAATTGCTCTATTCTTGGCCGTGTCTAATAATTCCAATAAATGGATAAAACCCGGTATATTTTGGTTTTAAAGACTTATGTCACATAAGTTATGTGAATAATTAGTCGCGGATTGACCCTTTAATTTCAAGCAGGATATTTATAAAATAAGCCCTTTTACTTTTATACCAAACCATTTTTAAACAAATAATACCATTTTTAAATAAAAATTAAATAAAGCGATGTAACATCTCAATTTTAATGCTTATGCAGATTTACGTTAGACGATGGCCCCGTATTTCATGTCCAGGAAAAACTACTTACGCAGGCGATGGGCCTGATTTGGGACAATGTCGACAACATATCAAGCCGCACAAAAGGAATACTTGGTCAATTCATGAATGAGCCCCTTTATCGCATAACCTACCATCAGCACACGTTAAATAAGGGCACACTTCATATACAGTAAGTACACTATTCTGCGATATCGTTTTTGGGAGAAACCCGGTGTCAATCATTCGGCTACAATTTTTCGATTCATTTTTTTTTTTCAAATTTTTCATCGTTAAAAAAATATTTAGCCATAATCACTTCCCGGTGGAAAAGCTTCACCACACTCATCACGACTGTTGGACCGTGAAGCCCATTTACAATGAAATATTTTTATCCGGCCCACTGTCCGAATTTGGGAAACTCTAGTAATTTTGCTCAAAAAACAAACATTTTCGTGTTCTTTTCCCTGGAAATGTCGCGAAACTTCCCGCTTCCGCATTCAATTGTACAAAGTCTACACAAGAAGAATATAAAGGAAGGGATAATTTTCCCGCTTCGAAGAAACCCCTTTCACAAGTGACTGAAAAATGACTCAACTCGATAGTCATTGTATCGAAACCATAATTTGGATCCTTCACTTGCCGTCTGATTGGTCCGGATTGAGGTGACGCCCGACCCAAATTATGTTACGACTTTTATCTCTTTGGTGTGTATTTTTCTTTCATTGTCGTTCCTGAACGAGAATTTGCCCAATTCGCATTTTGAACTTCCACTAGACTGAAATAAAGCTGTCAGCATGTAACAATATATTGTATTTTTGTATAAATAACAATTTTGCAAAAAAAATACCATATTCAGATACCGTGTATCGGCGCTTCAAGTGTCCCACCTTTAGCATTTTTTCTTCCTTTTTCATCACATCACTGGAAGCGCATACACACGGTACGCACCACCTAACTAGTTTTATCTTAAAATTCCCCGCTGGTTCATAATAACAATTTTGTATAGCGCAATACCCCGTTCGTCCTGTTATTAGGCAGCTCTGTCATTGGATAATGACAATTTTGTATTGCGCAATTCCCGCTCGTCCTGTTATCAGGCAGGTCGGTCATTGGATAATGACAATTTTGTATTGCGCAATTCTCCGCTCGTCCTGTTATCTGGCAGTTTTTTTCATATTTTTCCCCTATTCCGCCTACGCCCTGCGCAGTTATCAGGCACCCTACGCAGTTATCAGGCGGTTTTATACTCGCGAAACCCGCCTGATAACACCGCACCCGGTGTATGAGACTCATATCTATAAATTGAAATAGTAAATTTTATTTTGTTTCGTGCAAAAACAGGACCAATCAAACAGGCTTAAATATCAAGATCAAAATCACTTAACGCCATTTCTCGCAGCTCAACTTTACGAACTTTCCCAACCACCGTGAGAGGATAACTCTGAACAAATTTGATATACTTTGGTACTTTAAAATGTGCCATATGTTCCAAGGCAAACGAGCGAACATCATTTTCCGCCAAAGATTTTCCATTGCCCAGTCGGACGTATGCAGCAATCTGAAAATAATAATAAAATACGAGTCTTTCCGTATCAAAGTCTAAATTCTATAAAAGTCTAAATTCTATAAAAGTCTAAATTAAACAACGCTTTTTTTCTCAACCGAAAAATGGATAATGTTAGAAAACCAAAATCACAACCTCTTCTCCAAGTCGCCTTGAAGGAACTCCGATTACTTGGGCATCAATAATGTCCTCATGGCTACTCAAATATGCTTCGATTTCCGCAGGGTAAACATTTTCGCCGCCTCTTAAATATTCAAATTAACCACTTCAGAGCCCAGTACCTAATTATTAGATCCTAATACTATTACAGTACTAATTACTTAAAGTATATCCCTTCGAATTTACTTTTAATATACTGATTAAATCCCCCTAAGAAATATATTTTCTTGGTTATGAGATTAAATTAGGAGGCCTACAATTTTAAACGGCTTTATACCTTATAATCATGTCTTTCGAACGTCCAACAATGTTTGCATAACCATCTTCAGTTATAACCGCTAAATCCCCCGTATGATACCAGCCGTCATCATCGATGACTTCCCTTGTTTTATCCGGCTGATTCCAGTATCCGGCAAAAATGCATGGCCCGCGGATACATAATTCACCTTTTTCATTTCTATTTAACATTTGGCCATCTTGATTGATCACCTTTGCTTCGGTGTGCGGCATAACACATCCAACAGTCGTTGTTTGATTCTCAACAGTATCCGACGAAGTCGACATAAATGTTACTGGTGAATTTTCCGTCGTTCTATAAAATGGGTGACTTAACTGGGAAGGGTACTTTCGTAAAAAAATTGACGAAACAGCCCATTGACGCAAAAGTCTCGTGAAATCGACGACAAAATCTAATATCGGTGATAAAGCTTTAGACACGCACAAATTTAAAAATGTTTGAACATAATATAGTCTTTAAACATAGTACATTATGTATTTATGACATCGCGGTATTTAGACCAATGTTAAAAATCGTCCCTTATTATGCACGTTCTTTTCATATTTGGCACAAGCGTTCGTTATTACGCTGTCCATTACCACACCTCTCCCCTGTACAAAGAAGCGGATTTTAAACTTGACAACATAAACCAATGTTCCGATAATCGGTAAATTTTAACCTTAAACCTAGTAGAAACATGAGTAACCCGAATTCCATAAGCTACATAAACCTGACAATTGAAAGTTTTTTTCAAATCTAGTCGGAGTTGTCCGGGGCATATAGATCCGGACATAAATCCTTTGATAGATTTAATTTCAGATTTTAATTGGGATCGTTTTGGATTATCCAGCATATCCACATACATTGTCGGTGTTCCATACCATATACTCGGTTTATAGTCAGAAATAACATCTAGGGCAGCGGCGGCATCAAATGTTGGGGCCGGGATGACTAAACGTGTTCCACGAAGCATCATAACTAAAGTTCCCAACACGCATCCCATACAATGATAAAGCGGCACATTTAACAAAATTGAATCCTTTGCATAGCATTGAAATCGATTATGTTTTCTTTTTGGGACTCCTTTTTTGGAACGTCTTCGGTTTTGGAAAATAGCGTCCGAAAAAGGAAAATCGTAACAAAAAAGGGTAATTTTTTTATTAGAATGGCCCCATTTTGGCCGAAAAAGCGTTCCAAAAAGGAGCTCCGAGGAGCAATCGTCCCAAAAAGGAGCGCCCCGAAAAAAGGAGTAAGGATTGTAACTTTTTTAATTAATTAATAATTAATGATTCGAATTCCTTTTTTTTTTGAGTCGCTCAAACCAATTTTTACCTGCAGGTGATGAATTTTGTTTGCTGGGTCTATTTTATCATTAATTTAGCTTATACGTACCGTTTTGGTATGGACCATGAGTTTCGCTAAAGCTAACAAAATACAAATATACTAGTAGATATAGCTAAAAACAAAACAAAATTATGATGCTATTCCTGATCAGTCATATCAAGCCGTTCTTTAGACGAAAATCCTAATGCGTTGTTTAGTATGTTGTGATGAGTAAGTGTTGCTCCTTTTGGAAAACCGGTTGTTCCGGATGTGAATTGAATATTAACCGGACTATTCAAGAATATAAAGCATGGTCACGAAATAACAATCACAAACTCACAAACATAAAATTACTATCACGAAATCATTGTAATGCACTATTTGTTTTGTGGCGGTTGTCATGTTAGAAATAAAATATCGTCAAAACTTGGAAATTATTGTGATGTCCTTGTTTTGGCGTTATTGTGATTTTAGAAAAGTCACACAATTTCTATCCTTTGGCTGTCTATTTGAGCATTCGATATGACATCCTCAATTTGGCGTACGTAATTTGTATCTGCTTCCTGTTTAAGGTCGTTAAATGCAAACGTTCGCACGCTAGTTATTGGCTCAAATTCTTTTCCACGAAATGCAACAAACGATAACCCAAGAGTACCTTTGTGTTTAGTTACGGTTTCTTCTAGAATATCCTGGTACATTTGCAAACCATATATTGTGTCGGAAATTATTCCCTATATCAAGGCACAAAATTCCACTACGGTTTTCAGTATATTTTCAGCTAATCGTTTTCAATTTTGCTAATATCAAATTGACTGTGTATAATAATTTCAACTACAGTACCGCAAACTAAGAAGTTATACACAGGGCGCGCCGAGTAAGGGTAGGTTTTGAAATGAAAACTACCCTTACTTGGGGTTCCTACCCTTACTTGGCGTACCTTTACTTAGCGATCCCCTGTATATTGAATAATAGTTTTCATCAAAATTATCAGACAACACCTACCACATACTTCTGGTTCCGCCTTTTTAGTATAAGGTTAAAAATAGAAATCCTCAGTTCATACAAATATACCGTGTGTCGCGTCCGAAGTGACGTGAAGTGATATTAAAAATTGTGTTGAAATGGTATAGTCTATAAATACCGTATAGCTAGGACCGCCGCCTGGGATACAAGGTACACGAAATAGTGGGCTAGTGGAGCTAATATAGGAGAGCCAAAAAACTAGAATTTTGACGGTTTTCTTGGTTTAATTCCTAATCGGTACAATTTGGAGACTTCTAAATGTTACCATCGGCTCCGCAAGGGTCGATTACCCCTACAAGTAATCTTAATCGGTAAATTGAAGCAACTACAAAATCGGGTAAAAATTCCAGCCGGCGAGCCTACGTATAGCGGTTGCTCGACACGGACATACGGTACCTTTCCTTTATCCCACACATTTTAATAACATATGCAAGTTCATCGGCTTTGTACCAGGGGTTAATATTAACGAGGATAATTCCTGCTTTTGCGGCGGCAAATTGCGTTTCAATCCACTCCACATGATTTGGACTCCAAATTCCGATTCGATCGCCTGGACCAGTATTGCAAATTTCATTGTATAATTATCTTCTTACAATAGAGTATGGCCCATACTTTAAGGCGATTAAACTAATGTGTTTGTCATTTTATTCCCCATTTTCTTTAAAACTCCATAATGTGTCTGAGTTTCAGAGAAATCGATTTTTCTATAAAGTCTATTTTTCTTACTCTCTACACTTAGTACGCTTCCTTACTACTATACAACTGAAAAATATTTAGGTTTTTTCATATTCTCAAAAAGTTGTGAACCAAACGGTCATTTCACAATGCCAACCTGGAGTTGCCCCTGCTGAGAGCAAAGATGCGGCAATATCATTAGTGCTCTTCTCAAACGCTTGAAAGGTTGACTTGACATTTGGCGTGACAAAATTGAAGCACTCATTGTCCGGAAACTTGTCTGTTGTTAATCGTTGGACCTTAGAGAATATTTTTTTGGCAAAAAAATCTAAGAAAGTGTAGATTTGTATCCCTGAAACCTTTCACTTGAGAGTTATTAGATTTTTTAATTAAAAATATACATACAGTCCCCACACCCAATGCGATACACTTTCCTTCTGAAAAAGTGTATCGCATTGAGCGTAGTGTATCGCATTCAGCTGATTGACTGTTTATGGCGTTAAAACTAGTATTTTATTCACCAGGTGTATTTTTTTTTGATTAATAAATACTGTGTTACCGTATCTGTTTTTTTTATTTCATGTTTTTTGACGGGAAGGAAAAAAATATTTGTAAAGGTTTTTTGGAGTACTTATGGAAGTACATTCCAACACAGGAACAATTTTATCCTGAATTATGATGTACTTACTTGTGGTATGGTTAGACCGATCAAGGGTTCTGGTGACGCACGGGAAAGGTAAGACGAAACCGATCGTCGCATAGTGAGTAAATATGGATAAATGTTGATGATCTTTTGCTTCTTAAATCTTAAATCTCTCAATCCATTTGGTTCTCAATAAACTATTAACACTATGTCACATAGTATGTGTCCACAAAACATTACCCCCTTACTCACGTTGCTGTAAAAATATACCAAAATCACACAAATACGAGCCTCTTTCGCCAAATACGTGTATTTATCTACCAGGGGAAATGCGCGATAAAAAACACGAATCGCTTGAAAATCTGTAGTTTATTTTCATGAAAAAAAAATTGGGGGTGATTTTAATACCGATGTGGGTAACGCGTTTGTCACCGAGCTGAACAGGACTCATCGTCTATTGTCAATAAACTATTGACTTATGGCCCATAAGTTATGGGAGTCGTCAATATACGACGAGTCCCGTTCAGCTCGGCAACAAACTCCTTACCCACACCAGTAGGCTATGAAACGGCAATAAAACGGTTTCGTAATAACTATTAGTACCACGAATTTCCGGTGATAGGTACTTTCGCCACCATGATCTTTTAGACAAGGTTTCGCGATCATTTTTTCCACCTAAAAATAGTGATCGCGAAACCTCACCCAAAACGTCAAAATGGTCGCGAAACCAACTTTTGAACAACAATTCGCCACCAAACCATGTGGTCGCGAAACTACCCAAAATACAACTTCTTTCGCGACCACAAATGGCTTGCGTCGCCTTTACTACGAAATAAAAACATATTTTTAAATTCCATCTCCTCTTGACATCAAAAGTAAATACAAACCACAATTTTTGAGAAAACCCAGATTCCATCTGGTTTTATACTATATATACTTATATTTGTGAAGAAGAAATAATTGTATGTGACTTGCAAATGAGAACATTAAATAAAATAGAACATTAAATAAAATAGGCTTAGAAAATCGGGATGGAGAAAGTAGCGGATGATTATGCGTCGTCGAGTAAAGGCGTTCTTTCGTCGTTGGGTAGGGAGTAGACAATGGTGTTTGAGGGAAATGATCGCTGAAATCGATTTGAGACGATCACACTGGCCATGTGGGATCGCGCAAAGTCATTTTCCCCGTCTTTGGTCTTGAACTTGGGAAGAGATAGATAGAATATACAGGACAGCACAGTAAATATAATCATCATCCGGCCGAAAAAGGAGGAGAAACCGGCCGTGCACTCTGCAGCCGTCGACGTATCATTACAGGGCGAAGCGTAGGCTGTCCAAACTGATCTTTCATTAATCATCGTGAATTGCAAGTTGCGTGTTAAAAAAAACTTACCTAAAAATCGTTTTTGATAATAAATGTTCATGCAAAATTTTCACAAAATTATAAGAAATTCTCATATTTTCCTTTATCTTTCAAAAAGCCTACGCACTGTGCTATTATATTTTTTGTTGTCTTTTATGTTTTCAATTTTTTTTCTCAAAAACTACAGCAAACTTAGTGTAATGGATTTTGTGCAAACGTATAGTAAAATGTCGCTTTCCAATATTATTTATAAAACTGCGACGAATTAATAACTCATTTAAATTCAAAATTGCCAAATGTCACGCCTTTTATGACCATTTGAATTTCAGTTTGGACAGCCTAGCGAGACAAGTTGGATGATGACCGCCCCAATTCCATTGAAGGACTTGTCAATGACCGAGTAGATGCCATAAATAAAGGCGGATGATTCTTGATTTTCACCCACAACGTCGACAATCGAGGCCAGCGAGAGAATCAAAATACCGGAACTTGACGCCCCGATTAAAATCGCAATCGGCCAGATTTGATCATTTGGAGTTTTGAGGAATTCGAGCCAAATTGCGGCACCAATGTACAATAATGTTGAAAACATGAAACAGAACTGAATAAAAATTTATTTATTTTAGTTTTTCAATTTTTCTGAATTTGTTCTTTATATCTAAGAGAACAATACGGTTTCTGGGATATTTCTTCACGACAAATTCAATGAAAACTATGAAATAATTCTCAGACGTCTCCAAAAGAATA
>SCLG01000004.1:377554-390599 GCA_004367875.1 Oikopleura albicans
TTTTTTTCGTACAATTGTGTCAAATTAACGCCCAGGGTTAACATTGTGGCGCAAACATTTCGCTGAAACCGGCCTTACGCGTTAACGTCGTAGATTTATAGTTAGAGTACCCCAATTTAAAAAAACATACCTTAAAGGGCGGTGTGTAATTAAAAAACATGGAAACAACGACGAGTAGGGTTCCAACAAGATGCCATCCTTTTCGGCGACCATATCCTTTAACGACTGTTATCTTATCACATTCGTTTCCCACCCAGAGGTTAAATAGTGCATCAACGAGTTGTGCCACCAGAATCACATAGCCAGCAGATGCTTTTGAAATCTTCAAAATATCCTATAATAATTAAATTGATAAAATTTACTTACTAAAGCTTTTTGTCAAGAAAACAATGAATTTATAATACACAAATAATATTACTAATTCATAATACACAAGGTGCGCCGTTAACAAGCAGCCTGATATTAAAAACAAACTGCCCTTTAAAGGCAAATATGCCTGTTAATGGGCCATGCCGCATGGCTGTTACCGGCTCACCTTGTGTATAACTTGTACAGAATAATACACAATTTACTAATATTACAATACTCATTTATTAACCCAATTAAAAGTAATTTTCCACGATAAATTTGACGCGATAAATTCGCTAAAATCCATGTATTTTTTTTATCTTTTCACTTAAAAAAATACATAAATTCAATTAGAATTTGCCCGATAAATCAGTATAAATTACTCTGTGAGGATCACACTGTGATCCTGGGCTACCTCTAAGTTTTCTGGTCTAAGTTTTAGAAATTTATGAAACTTGTCAAATTGATAACAAAACTAAATTTTGAGATGTAAATAACAACCCCATATTATTCCGTTATTAGATACCGTTATTTTTTTATCGGTACACTATAATAGTGTCTATAATTTATATACCCTATAAGTAGTAGGCCCTATAATTTTTGACGCGCAAATTGTTTTATTGTAGGCAACTATCTCTCTAATCAGTCTATTTTGTCTTAATGAAATTAGCGCAATAAACGGGAAACACTACATGTGTGTGTGAAATTTTCATAATCAAAAACGTCACTAGTAAAAGTAAGGCCTGTACTACAGTAAGTGACGTAACGAGTTGACACAACACAAGTTGACAGTTCCCCACAAGTTGGCAGTTTTGGGGCGTTTTTTGAGAAAAAAATAGGCAAAAAGGGGCAAAAGGGACGTAACAAGTTAACAAAGTGGAACAAGTTGACAGTTTTTGACGAAATAATCGGAAACGAAAGTGTCAACTCGTAACGTCACCAACTGTACATGCACTTGTTTTGAAATAAATAAGAAAACGTACCTGCATGTAAACTAGGCCATAACCAAACCAAAGCGTCGCACAAATATCATTTAAAACATGCCCAAAGCCGAATCCTATCTTCGCCGTAAAACTTAGTGGTTTTCGGCGCGAATCCATTCTTTTTTTTCTTTTTTTTTTAACCTGCTCAACCAAACGAATCTCTTCAAATGAATGAAAAAATTTGATCAAATGAAGAGAAGTTTTTCGCAAATTGATGGCCTAATTGTTCCCACCTGATTTATGAAATCAGGCGATTTCGACAGTTTGGTTATTTAAATAAAGAATGAAGTAACGAGCGGGTAAAATGTACGTCTCCAGCAGTAATAACCTCTATTGCAGTTTTTCTTTCGACGTTAAAAATTGACCTTTTAAACATATTATTTAGAAAATCATATGGCTTAAGCACGATGGGGCTAAAACCGTGTCTAACCAAGGCTTATATTTTGGGTTAGCTTAGCTTAAACAATATAAGCCATTTTATCAAATTCAAAAATTATTGGCTTAGCTTAGCTTAGCTTACATGAGCCAAGGTGAATGGTTGGCTTAGCTTAGCTCACATAACTTATGTAACATAAGCCAGAATTGGAAATTGGCTAGACAGTCTAACAGTCGATTTAAAATTCTGAATTTCGAAATTATTATAACAGCTCTTGGACGCAGTCCTAATCGAAATTAATTGTTGACTTGCAATTTTTCATAACGCACCGCCTTAGCCGTTATCTGACCAGCATTTTCACCAACATTTTAATACAAATTATGTTAAACATTCGTCAGATAAGAACGCGGCGCATAGACGATCTATCTGTAAAATTTGAATCTAAATTAGGCCAGCTAACGTGGCTGATTTCTCTGGATTTGCTTTGTTTTTTTCGCGATATAACGGGTCTATCGGAATCTTTGGGGATTTTCATGGGCTATGTGCAAATTTCGCCACATAACCGTTCGAGCGGGTATTTCCATAAAGTTGTGGGTTAAATTATGTTGTACGACGTAAAATTAAGCAGTTTTGTTTGAAATTATATTATTATTATTACCAGCTAAATATTGTGGTTATGGACGGGACATAGGCTATGTCACCGACATTATAACCGACATTTTTTTCACCAGCGAACAGAAGTTATTTTTCGGAATAATTTGAGTGCGGTAAATGGAACTTGTTCTAAAATAAAGTTTTGTTTCGAAACTTCGGCAAAGTGATCTATAAGTTATAGACTATAACACTGTAGCTTGTTGACATTCAGCCTACAGTTTTAAATTTCGTAAAAAAGGTAAATTTGAAACAACTTGTTAAAAATAAAATTAACTCACTAGCTCAATTATTTATTAATTCACAAATATTATTTCTTATCAACTGACATTTGCTGGGCCATTCGGGCAGAGTAATTTCTTTCAATCTCATTTTGATGACAAGGGCGGTGGCCTTTTCTTTTTACTGGATAAATAATTTAACCCGGCGGCGCCATCGCGTCATATATTGAAATTAATCACAATTTGGCTTATTTCCTGGGGAAATTTTCCCTTAACCCATGCCGGCATAGTGGTTCATTTGGACCTTTTTTCATCTTTCCATCCTCAGTAAAAAATATTGGCATACTGGTTTTTCTCGAACTTGATACCAATTGAATATTTTTCAGCGTTCTTTCCTCTCAAGATATTTTTGTCAAAAAATAATACAGTTATGAACCCCAAAAGAAGCACTTAAATTAACAAATTTCTTATAAAATTTGTGAAATTTTTTTTTTTTCGCAGTGTATACTTCTTGTCTCTAAATAATAAGATACGGACAAAAAAATTTTTTTTTTAGTTTCTCAATTTTTTTTTCTTGGAGTTTCTCTAAAAAAAATATTTCAAATGGTCTCGGCGCTTGTTAGGTTTCATATTTGTTATTTAGTTTTTATTTCATGAATCAAAATAAAAATGTAAATAGAAATTTGAACACACACTGTTTTGGGAAAGCATTTATATATTGTTTTGTGGTGAAATAGTTTGCAAATCAGGAACTTACACAGCGCGCAGTCCCATTTAGTTTCGCTCAGCTGGGTGTTCAGAGATAAAAACGCCGCGAACTCAAGCTATTATACAGCTTGTCAGCTGAATCGAAAAAAATCAGTTTGAACCGAGGTTATGTATGAATATTTAGAGCAACATTTTATGAAAAAATCTTTCAAAAAAATTGAGTCAGTCATTCACAATAACAAAAAAATATAGAGAAAAAGAGAAAAAAATAAAAAAGTGCGACAAAAGCCGAGAAAAAAACACACTTCCGCTAATTTTGAAATATGATTTGTTAATTTAAAGAAAGCCCATGAATGTTATTTATTTAATAAAAAAATAAAAACCGAAAAATTCAAATCCGTTCGCTCAGGACGATTTTTGAAACACAGCGCGTCGAGACCTGGTCCAAATGAACCACTATGTCTCTGTTGAACTGTATGATTTCATGCCGGCATGGGTTAAACTTTCATCAAATAATGGGTGCTACATCTTTCAAACCAAATGCTACTGCAAATAAATCGAGTAAAAATTGTTAAAATTTCTTATACGGGATCAAATTTAAACAAAAACTACTATACTGGTGTGGGTAACGAGTTTGTCACCTAGCTCAACAGGACTCAACGACGAGTCCGGTTCAGCTCCGTGATAAACTCGGTGACAAACTCGTTACCCGCACCAGTAATTACCGTCAATTTAGTATGATTTCNCCATCAATTCAGTATGATTTGCCATAATTTATAAATTTATCCGGCGCTTCTATATTGCCATATTTTGTACCAGGCATGAATAACGAAGATGAAAACAAAAATCAAAATTGATATGGCAATAACAATGGTCAAGATAGCAATTGGATAATTAAGCTTCTTGATAACTTCTCGATGATGTCTGAAATAAGTTTAAGTACTTAACCCCTCAGCGCATACCGTATGTTTTTAGAGAAAATATAAAAGGTAAAACGGACTTGTTTTTGATTTTGTAAAAATTCCAGTTTAACATGACCGCAAAGGCGGTTTGTGCAAGTTTGCACGTTTGTCCCCTACGGATTATATGACACTTGCGACCATTAGGAGTTAAACCACGGAATAATATACTCCAGATACAATATGTGAATTTAAAATCTAGCAAAAAATAATCTAACCCGTCAACAACATGGAAGCCACCAAAACACACAGAAACAATGCCAGCCAATGTTAGAACACTTTTTATGAACGTCCGTTGATCAGCAACGGCCCAATGACAACTTTCTGGCAGTAAAAATAAAATGCATATCATGCAACGTGTCCAAAACGTATCGACCGCGCCCTTAGATTCAGTAAGAGGTTCCTCTTCCAATAATAATATCACAGGTATGCCCGCATGTTTAGTATGCGCATGCAAGGGGTAAGTTGCTGATCGATTAAACAATTTTTTAAAACCCAAACAGGTATGCGCTACGCCAAAGAAAAACACTTATCGGTATCTTCTTTATAACTACTGGTATGTTAACTCCCAGGGGAAAGTGCGTGTAAATAGACACGCAACTTGTTTTTTCGTCAATTTAAGGCATATGGAGGCCCCATAGGGTAAAACGAGTATTGGTGACCCCCCTCAACTTTTCGAGAAAATTCGATTGACGGTGTTTTTTGGGTAGGTTGGAGATTTCAAACAGCTCTCTAGGGGGTCCTGGTTGCCCAAATCAATTTCTGAATAGTCAGATCGACGTAGTTTGACGGGGTGCCTGGCAAAACGAGGTGCTTTTTTTCGCGCCTCATAGATTTTTTTTCTTTGCATTTTAGTTTTCCCCCTACGGGTTCCCAAAAACTCCTTCCCCCTGAGAGTTAAAAACCAAATGTTTGTGTGTTTCTTCAAATTCATATAACCTTTAACATGTTTCCGTGTCTGTTGTCTGAGTCTGAATTTTTAAGCGACTGACAGAGAACCAAAAACTGCACATTTCCTTATTCTCCTTCGATTGTAGTTGGAAATTATCATCAGCAATTTACCCTAAGCATGCACAGTAGTGACGTTATTTGCCATGAAAGTGTTTACATTTTAAAATGAAAATGCGCTTGATTCAAAGAACTATTTTTATATAGCTCGGATGAATAAATAATGTTCGAAACTAAGCCAATTCAATGGCACTGGTTAATCCAGCTATATTCTAATGACCATAATTGAATCGCGTGTTCATTTTAGTTTACATTAAGACTTACAATGCAAACTTTGACGTTGGAATCTTAAGTACCTAATTATTCATTTAGACGTCTATATGCCACACTGGCGGGTTTAATGATGGTTATACGCCCACTCAACAAGAAATATTAGGTTAGGCCTTGACCGTCAGCCTCATTACCAAGGTATAATTAGGTACCGCGGTACACGACGAGCAACTGTGAACTAGTTTTTTTTTAAGAAATAGGCAATTAATAAATACGTCTTAGACCCTCTAAAAAGTAGTCCTAGTCTTAGATCCTTAGACAGCCTGAAGAAAAGGCGCTGGTACAATTGTGTTATTTTTTCCACCAAAAGAGCAACTACAGTATGTCAAAAACGAACTTAGATAAATTAATCGAAACATCAACCACGTGGTGCGCAATCGAATCATCAAAGCTTCTAATTGGTTGATTTGAAATCAGCGTGTTCCCTAACTTCAACGGCAAAATTTATGGTACCGAACAGTATACCACTTTATGCAGTGAACTGTCCTCTAATGAATACAAGAATTAACTGTAGCAATAAACGTGTATGAACGCTTCGTAAAGCGTTTTCTACACAGTTAAGTTTGTAAACAACAAGTATGACCGATCCTTAACCCACCGTCAAAGCTCAAGGGAAATACAACAATATAAAACTACAAACACAGAGAAACCCTCCTTAGGGTTTGATTATTTTAAATTTAGTTCATTTTTTCATAAATTGTCGAGTTTCGATTTAAAATGTCTAATGACGGTCGTTTTATTTACAAAAATGCAAACAAAGAAACTCTTCTTGTAGATAAAGTATACAGTACACCGCTTGCTCAATTAACTGGCAAATTTTAAGTGGCAAAAGTGTTTTTAGAAAATTACAACATAACTGAGCAGGCGTAGACGAAAGGAAAAAGTTCATAAAATTAGTGGAAAAAAGTCATGACTTCATTAGAAAAAAAATTGTGGGTGGGGTTTTTTTATGTCTAAACAACATATTAAACCTATGTGACATATGTCTAAAGACATGATTTAAGTCTAACCCAATCCTATTCTGTGAAATCTTGTTGCATTTGAAGAGTGCTGAGTGTTCGCATTAAAACCGGAGATTTACAGTCGCCAAACAATTGATGGGAAGAACAAATCTCGGACTTTGTGAAATTTCGAATCACAAATCCATGTCTGAAAAGGACTTCACATTTTGTCCTTTGCATCGAATCCTTATCCGAATAATCCAAACTTTCATTGTCTGTACATTTCTCTACTAACATCGAATTAATATAATTTTATTCGCCTTTGCTACAGCGAATTATTCCATATATTACCTTGTTCTTTTTCGGTGTTCAAAATAGCAAATAAAGTATTAATTTTCATTTCATATTCAGAGCATCACTCAGCAACAGTTCCCACGTCTGGCACGGTACCACATCCCTTGACCGTGACTACGAGATATTTTGTACCTGATTTAAAAGTAAAATACGCCGATAAATGTCTAAAAATTATTCTCGCCGGACCGCTAAATATGNCTGTAAATAAGGGTGAAAGTGTCAAAGTGGCGGTTAACGGAAAATAATGTTTTTGACCAATGAAAATTGGACAATTTGGAAAAAAAAAATAAAAAGGATGAGTCGTTATTTTAAATTGAAAAATTATCATGATATGAAAAATTTTAAATTAGAATATTAGAATTAAATAAATTGAAATAAAAGTTTTAAACAAGTCTCAATTTGAAAAATAATCAAAAACCGGAAATTAAAACTACTGTGATACAGTAACTGTATATTTTAAATATTTTCGAAAATCTCTGAAATTAACAATTAAAAAAAACTTCGATTTTATAGGACGTCAGTATAGCTATATATAGCATTTTTTAGGCATGGGCCGCATGGCTGTTATAAACAAAGGGTGTGTAGTACATGTACGGAATAAAAAAAATTGTTTGTGAACTAACCTAAAAGTAAATTGACGAAAACATTTTTTACAAAAAAGGCATTGATCATAAAAATAATTTAGTAAAATTGATCACTCAGGCTCAATATTTCACCAAAATTACCAAAAATTTATGGAAAACTCCCATATATGTGAAAATTCCCAATGGCAGTTAACTGCAAACTGGCGGTTAACTGCGCAGGGCGTAGGCGTGATCCTGGAAAATAGTGCGACCTCTAACTGGCGGTTAAGAGGGTGGCGGTTAACTGCGCACCCTGTGTATACAAAAATATGCACATTCGCGATGCTACACAAAAATTTCGTATTTTGTGGTCGTTATGCCCACAATAGCCGAACCAAATGAATGAAAAACATCGTTACACGTGCTAGTAGGTCATACGTTGGATACATTCTGGGAGAATTTGGCGAAAATGTTGCCACCCCATTTTTTAGATTTTTTTCAGAAAGTTGCCCGATTTCGACCAGACCGACTGGTGTTTATATTTTTGACTAAACATACGAAAGTTACTTTTGGGGTTGGTGATTTATTTGGTTAAAACAGAAATCTGATAAATCATTTGGTTGATCAGTTCTGGTTTAAAAACTCTGTAGTAGTCCCAAAATGCAAATTACTCTGTAGCACCAACTCGTGACATGATACAAATTTTCAAAAAATTTTTGGAGTTCACCTCCCATGGTTGCCTCGTTTATGAAGTTTCAAAAATATCACGGCAAAATGGTGTAAAAAGGATAAAAGTATACGAGTATAAAGTTTGAAATTAATAACGTGTAAAGAGAAAAAAGGGTAATCGGCCGAAAAAAAATTGGTGGAATGTGAATAAAGAACGTTTGGTTTAAAGTGTAATTGGTCAGAAGTTGAAGTGAGCGAAAGTTATTTGAGAAGAACGTCAAATTGGTCAAAAGGTTAATCCGCCGAAAAAGTTCGGCGGATTACCCTTTCGCCAAAAATAACAACAGACCGATTCAGACGGTGCCCGTAGTACTAGTAAAAAATTGTACTAGTAAAATTAATATTAGTAATAATATAATTTTATTTTATAAGTTTTCAAGAATCAGTGGAAGAACTTTCACAATTAATAAAACCATATTTTTGTATTTCAAGGATAAGCTGTGCGCGAAGTTTGGGAGGGGTGTTGAAATATCGTTTAGCTTGATCCGAATACATTTGCTCAACTGGATAAATATCACGCCATTTACCATCCTTCCATCTCAAATTCATTTCGGATAATAATAATGAAATTGTGTCCTTATCACGGATTTGTTGTATCGGCGATTCAATTTTATAACTACTAGCGTCGTGATCAGTTATGACAACTGCACGAGCCGAAAAATACCCGCCGTATTTTGGATGAAGACATACGCCCATTAGATTTCGACTTCGTAAATCAACCGGTAACTTGTCAGGATTGCAGTCTTTCTTTTGATAAAACCATGCCGCGCCAGATATGTGCATTACTAAAAAACATATTTAGGATAGTGACTACAGTCCTTACTCCCATTGCAGCCGTTTTCGGTTCTCGAAAAAGCGAGTACCACACAAGAGCATAGTAGCAGTATTGCGAACCATTAAGGCTACACATTTAACTGTCCAATAAATTAACTGTCGTACGCATATATTGAGCAGCTAGCTATCCACTTTCACTTTATTTCTAAATAAACAGAGATCCGTTGGTGATAAATTAAAACGGACAAGGGATTCAGAGTTCATAATGAATACACGAATTATTCGGATGTATGTAAACCTCTGCGTAAATATTTTTTGATCTCATTATTTATTTTTTTGCTTTTATTATTTTTTTGCTTTAAATAAACCAATAACCGTTTGTGTATATGACCAAAAATAACGGATTTAATATTTATAATTTAATTCGCGTATCTACACCGCCTGTTTCGTTATATTTCATGATTGAGAAACGCCGAACCATTTATGATACATTGAAGTGGACAACATACCATTATATTAAGAGTTTATAATTTAATCCCAATATACCGGCAACGCCCAACGCCTCAACGGTCCCAACACGTTGGGAAGAAAGATTTCCCCAACGCTCCCAAAGCGTTGGGAAGAAAATTTACCCAACGCCGAACGTTCCCAACGCGTTGGTTGGGCGTTGGCCAACGCACCCCAAGGCCCAACGCTTCCAACATTGATATAACGGATAATTTACCCGTGTATATATTCCTTCTATTTTTTTGAAATTTTAAGTGTAATGCGCTTTGCGTGCGAAACTAAAGTACTGTTTATACTTATACTATAGTACCTGTTTGCATCAAAATTCGAGGAAGCCGATTTGGACGCATTTCATAGTCAAATATGATCTCCTCTCCGGAGAATGTCTCTTTTATAAGAGCTTTCGCTGATGCATCAATCGGATCTTGCACGGACAACTGCCCCGATTGTTTTATGAACGGCACCACACACTTTTCGAAAAAGTCGGGCCGCGATAAGACGAGGTATGCAAGTTGTCTTTTATTTCGATTAAACTTAAATCTGTCATCAACAAATTTGTCATACTCTATCAAATCGAACATGTGAATTTCCAATCCATAATTATCGAGGACATTCCGGATCTCGTCCAAACTCATTCTATTAATTCTCAATTTTAATACTTTTCTAATATGTTTTAGCATTTCTAAATGCTACTGGAAATTTTGAACTTGGTTTGATTTTTTTAGTCGGATAGCAGGTGGTGGTATCAATAAGGTGAATTATACCGGTATTAAAAAAAATTTCCGTTCGGCTCCTTTTCATTTTGATGTTAAAACAACGGATACGCCAGATCTACCTTTATCTTTCGAAAACTTAGGCTAAAATGAGTCACTGTAGCGTCAAATAGAACAGCAAACATTAAGGTCACGGAACATTGTGTAGGCGTATGAAAATAGAAAATCGCGATTACGTAATTTGAAAACATTGAGAAATATGTGTTGTTTGTACAAAATTCAAGATAATAAAAAATAGTGATCACAGTAATAAAATTTAACACAATTTTTTTTTTTTTTTCTTAATAGCTTTTATTATAAAAAGTGTGGGCGTCAAAAAGGATGTCGTTAAAAAGGTATGCTTTTTTACAAAAAAACTGATTCTTCGCATTGAACTGTAAAAGTATAAAATTTCAATATCGTGGAGATCATATAGTGTCGTCCGTTTTAATTGTTGTACATGGATGGCTTTGTCGGTTTTGGCTTTTTGGTGCTTGCTTGCGATGTTGATGTTTCATTATCGTCATCCCGGTCACCGCATGTTTTGCCGAAGGAAACCGGTCGTCCATTGGGGCAACATTGCTAAATTTAAAGCTTGTCAAAAGAGTACATCACTTTGGCCAATGAGTCAAATTTGAAGTTTTCATGTGACCTGTACTGTATTTGGTATTTATGACAAAAAAATGCGTTCGTCAAATACTGTACACTTTTACGAAAATATTTTCACGCACGGTTTTCGAAAATGCAATCTGATAACTCAATATCGCCTAAAAAGTGCGAATACGCTTAATCGTAAATCATATCGTAACATTCTTGTGTCCTAAACATCGAATAACAAAAAAACGTTACCTTTGAATTGGCGTTAAAAAGCGTCATTGGACCCTCACCACTCCAGCAGCACTCGCGGTTTCCGCCGCCNCTAAAAAAGCCCCATTTGTTGGCGTCAATCGTTGACTTGTCAACACCGGCGAGGTCAAAAGCAAACATTCGGTCACACTCACACAAGGCCCGAGAGCATGAATTTTTCTTATCATTGCAAGTAGCGTCGGTCTTGCTGAATTTGTAGCGCACCATTTCCGAAATGCAATCCTCGCCAAACTCCATCTTGGCACATTTTGTGCAGCGCTTGAACTTTTGACAAACCTTATCGAGCTCGTCGACTGGCGCGCCCTTGCCCGGATCTGACAGGGGTCGATCACCTAAGGCCGGACAATTGCAGCCGTAATCCGTGATGACCTTGTTGTCGAATTCGGGGTCAAAAATCTGTGCCATTGCCTCAAATTGATCATACCGACGGATATCAAGACCCCTTGCTTCGTCGTCTAATCCCACCACTATATTTCTTTCATTATTTAATTTGACCCTTAACGGGATACCACTACAATGGGTGTGGTTTTAAGACTAAGCTCACAAGACTGATTTGACCTTAATACGCTTACAAATTACTTGACCTTAGTCCAAAAAATAGAAAAAGACCAGAAACAGATGTGCTAGCTGGCGAGAGGTCTCTTTTACTATTGACTAACCTAAATAGACGTGTGTACCATTTTTAGTTTGAGAGCTTTTAAATAAAATACAAATGAGAAACAAAATTGTGTACAAAAATCGTAAATGATTAACAAAGGATTGAAAAGGTCCTCACAGCATTCACGAACTGATATAAACTATGCCCTGTCCCCAAGAAGTTTCTTTTTTTTTTTGCATTTTTGTACACAAATTGACCGTACCACCCTTAAATCAGTTTTCTAAGGGTAAAAAACAAAAAATCTTTCTACTTAGCAAAGTGGCCCTTCATTCGACTTGACAAATAAAAAACAGTTCTAAGCTCTAAGTCAAAAAACGACTTGAACTTAAATTATATTTTAAAACTATTTTTTGGGAACAAAGTGTTGAGTAAACCAAAGCACATGGTTCCGGCTACTCTAGCCCTTGATTCCCTGTGAGATCATACAGTATGTTGCTACAGTATGAGGTATAATAACGCGCTTCTCGCTTTTCTTGTTTTTAAATCAATGAGAATACATTTGAGAAAGCGACAAGCATGTTATTTTACCCCCATACGGTATGTGCCATACCGTACATTATTCGGTTTTTATTCAAAATTCTAGGACCGGTAGTATATGTATGACAATGTCACCTATAGGCGTTAAAATATTTAGGTTATAAAACAACAATTAATAATTATCAGTTAATCAATACAAATAATAACGATACAATTCAGTCTGCCTAATATATCTCTTTATTTGATCTTTATCAGATACGCAAGACACGCATAATCACATTGATGCCATGTTATACGCTGCACAAATTTAAAAAGTACAAAAAGTAATTTCAGAGGCGCGATATTTAAAAAACCGATATAAAACTATACAAATTATTTTAATAAGTAATACGTGTTTTCACTTCACCGAATGGATCGAAATTTTACCCCTATATTATATAGGCTGTATACCGTATGGGGATCCTCAGACTGTGAGGGTGACGTCAGAATAGCCTTAAAAATCATAGGGAAGGTGCTCAATGCCTCACAGTCTGAGTGTTTTGTTGAATGATTTTTGTAATCATATTTGTAAAAAAGAAAAAAAAATGAATTTCAATTTCTTTTCACATATTTGGAATATGTGAAAATTAAAGTACTCATATGCGACAATTATTATTCGTTAATTAGTGCGCAAAAAGATTAAAATATAAAAACTAAAAAGTGGATCGCTAAAAAAATCTGAAGAAACAGATTTAAAAAAATAAAAATATTTAATCTGTCGAATATGCCTACAAAATTAGCAACTTTGACAAAATTGTCAATAAGACCGACTTTTTTCCAAAGAATAATTTGTTAATAGTTTTTGGTATTATTTCTTATATTTTAACCTTTAATCGCTTTCTGTGTTTACTCAAAAAAAA
>SCLG01000004.1:390637-408151 GCA_004367875.1 Oikopleura albicans
GTCTTTTAAAAGTAAAAAGTGTACTCACACAGTGTTGGTTCCGCTAGAATCTTAGAAACTAAAAAATTATATACAACTTTCATTTTAGACGTTTAATTTCACTTCTCGGACAAATGCAAATATCTGCGTGGATCCTTGCAATGATTACGATCTTTTAAATACTTAGATTAATTCGACGTAAAATTCAAATATGACATTTCAGTTTCAATTAACTGACGATGTTAATTTTCTCCACCTCATGAATAATTTATTAACTGAATTATTGAATCATATTAAACCCGACCGATATCTGAATCGGCATGAAACCGCCATTCTTCTAATCATGAGTAAATTTATGAAGCCCAATCACGCAAAAAAGGATATAAAACTCATAAGGTTTCAGAAAATGTGTCTGACGTAGTGGAAATTTATGCATTTTCTTGGTTTTCCGCGTGCTAGAATTGTAATGTCGACACTTCACTTGCTTCCCACGAGATCGCTTCCTGCCTGTTTTGACTTTGAAGAAAACTCTTCCAGAACTGTCGCGAGAGTTTTAGTTTCGGTGTTCAAAATGTCGACGGGAATTTGGAACATAATTTTCAAAATTGCCATGAACCAATCTAACTCGTTGTATGAGTCAAAATTGGGTATCTTTAATTGCGTAAATCCAATAGGTAGGTATGCCGCCTGGGATTTTGAGCTGAATTTAGAAGTTCCTCAAATTTACTGATTTTTTGATATAAGTAGTAACCGACCACGGCGCAACTAATGGTGAAGCTTAAAAATGTCATCTACTAACCGGTTAGAAATTAACCGCAAATAAGTCAATAGGCTATTGACAATATAACACACTAATGCAATACACAGGGTGGGTTCAAATATTTCAACCGTCTTGTTTATTTTAAAACTCTCATCTGATTCAAGCTTTGGTAAAAGTACCCTAATTTCTTCTTTCGTCATGCCAATAGCACAAGCTAGTGCAATGTAAGGGGTTTTATATTGGTTTGAATTTGCACCGAAATTTTCTAATTGCACGTTTCCAATTGACTTGAGTTTTCCATAACAGTTAACGACACGAGGCCCTAAAGAAATCATAATAGGACAATAATATTTAATACTGTGAAATTGAATTGTCTTCAATATCTACGGTCCTGGTCATGACAATGGGTACAGGGGGTTGGTTATAATATATATGTTCAAACATAAAATTTGACTGAATACATGATTTTATAGAGAAAAAAAAAATATAAAAAAGACATGTATCTGAAGACATAGAATACTCTCAAACATGTATAAGGCCCCAGGGATTTTTTAGGCCAGAAAAAATCCGTGTAGCCCTATACATGGCCCATGATTCATGGTTGTCCGAAAACACGAGGCGAAAATGTTCTCACGACCAGGAATCTCATATAAGATTGTTCCTCGTTGAAAATAAATTGTTTTTTTTGTTTTTTTTTACATTTGTTCTTTAGAGAAATTTCTTATCGGTATTTTCGATTACTTGAGTAATCACTTCCAACTCGGAACAAAAAGAAAAACAAAAACGAAAACGAAATTAAGGATCGTTTTTCCATTTGTCCTTTATAGAAATGCAAGAATAAATAAAAGATTGAATCGGAAGATCTCTTTTAATAAGTGGTTCATTTTCAACGCGGAATAACCTTATATAACCACCCATATGTACCTGATATATTCCGAGTAAATAACATTGAACCAATTTCTGTAGGATCCATATTCCGGCATCCAATACTTTCCAGGCCAAATGCGATAGAAATGCCATTATGAGCCAAGACTCTTGTACTTTTTTTCACCGCAAGTTTTTCGAGTCCCTCTAATAACATTTTGAAGTTTTCTTTTTGTGCCACAAGTAAACTTTGGTAGCCATTTCGTCCCATTTGTAATAGCGTAATGAATAAGTCCAAAATTGGACTCATTGATGCCCGGCCGGGATAATTAGTTGCAACTTGTTTGGCAATTGAAGTGTCCCCTTTTGACGGTGTAATGATAACCGAGCCACCGACTGGTGTCATAAAGTTTTTATCAGTACTGAACACCACACAATCCAAACGATGACGTTTACTGACGGATGCGTTCATAAGGTTTACGGCCTTCTGTATCTATATAAATGTGGTTGTAATGTCAAGAAAAAAAAGACTGCATGTCGTTTTTTTAAATACATTGGCTTAAACATTAACTCTCAGGGAAAGGAGTTTTTGGGAACCCGTAGGGGGAAATGCGTGTTAATAAACACGCACTTACAAAATTAACATTAATTCTGACTATTCAGAAATTGATTTGGGCGACCAGGGCCCCCTAGAGAGCCGTTTGAAATCTCCAACCTACGCAAAAAATAACACCGTCAATCGAATTTTCTCGAAAAGTTGAGGGGGGGTCACCAATACCCGTTTTGCCCTACGGGGCCTCCATATGCCTTAAATCGACGAAAAAACCCAGTTGCGTGTCTATTTACACGCACTTCCTCCTGTGAGTTAAGAATAAATATTTAAAGTATATTTTCTTTTTGTAAAAAATGAATGATTTTTGAACTTTTCGTTTTTAATGAAATAAGACATATTTTTTCAAATTTCAGGACATAAGAATGAGTTATTAAAAAGACTTTATAACCACACCTGTAAACAATAAGCACCATTAGCAACATGGGGAATCCCAAAGTCATGACACACTTCAGAGATTAGGCTTATTGTATCAGGCTGTCGCGGCGCAAAACACGAAAGTGTTGAATGAACCGCCAGAATATTCGCCGGGCCAAGTTCAGTTATTTTTGATTTTAGTCCATCTATGTCAGTCTTTTTAATGTTTAAAAATAAATTCAGATAATCATTTTAAAAACAAACTGCACAAAACGGGGGTTTGGTTATAAAGTCAAACCCAAAAAAACTGACTTGACTTTATAACCATTTGGAAAAAAATGGAATTTCCGACAAAAAGGGTAAAAAGACATGATCTCAATGAAAAAAAACTGACATGACCTTATAACCGTCAAAATGCCAGACCCTATATCAGAACCCCCTGTATAACTTATAATCGTAAACAGGAAGTTCGTCATAAATTGATGCAAAAGTGACTTGGCCTAATAACCACCCAAAATATATGAAAACCTTCGGTGAGCAAAAAAAAAGTTTTTTCTGATACATCTAACTTTCAAATATTTCGATGACCCGACAAATCCGGCTGATGACACGGTCAAAAATTAATAATTACCACTTCTAATGTTGTTACGGGCTTTTCTTGGAGATATGGGCAAACTTTCAAATGTGCCAGACGAAATTGCGACAGACGACGCAACATTATTATGCTAGTCTGGCCACAACGAAACTGACACGTAACAATTTATGGTCGTTGTGGTATTGACGAAGTAAGATTTTTTAAAGTGACAGTTACATAAAAAACTTTGATCTGTAAAGGGCGTTACCGAAAACCAAAATAGGTCCCGTAATGCAAAGCTTATAAAAAAAAATCTAAATTTACGAAATTTAAGAAATAAATTACTTACTGATTTTTAAAAACACATGTAATTACAAATAATTTATTTGTTATTTAATTGTTATTTTTAAGGGAATTTTCTATGATTAATAACTTTGCGAAAGACTTTTATGCGTTTTACTCAATTTTATTGAACGTATTTTGTGGTTTTTATTTTGAAATAAATATTTTTAAACCTTCCTTTAACGTATCATTATCCATAATTGGCTCAATCACATGAACTGTTAGTCCGATTGACGTCATGGACTTTATACATGATTTTTGATCAATTCTGAACCAAATAACATGTTGAGCCATTGGTCGCAAATTGCGCAGAACGATAAAACATTCCCGTAGCGCCATACCCGTCGCCATTGGCAAAACTAACGCGGTCTTCATCACTTCAATTTGGCACGAAATGAAGATCGCAACAACGCATAATCCAACATTAAAACAAAAGTTTCAATATTATTTCACAAGGCCTGGTTAATTCGTGAAGGCTTGGTTACTAAAGGCCCCCCTTAATGCAGGGTTACTCTCTTATTGGTTTGCTTCCTTGCGTAGGTTGAATTTAGTGTGCTAAATGTTATTTGTATGTTATTTGTATGACGTCATTAGGAGTTAAGAGGGACAAGAAAACTACACATATATTTATTTTTTTTTCTATTGAGTTTCCAATTAATTTTAAAATATCGAAAATTGTATCACATGTGTTATTTTATCACAAGCTCCCGAAGGCACTTTTATCTCTTACTTGTATTTGACGGGCAAAGAATACACCAGAAAAAATAACGTCAAAGTTTTCCACAGTTTTTCAACCAGTTTTATTTACAAAAAAATTATAATTTCATTGCGTGCCTTTAACTCCCGCTACCCGGACGGCATCAAGTGCCAAATGATCCGTCAGTTGGGCGATTATCGAACTACCCGCCGCCTTTGGCTGAGGATCTCGAATATTCCCACTTCGACCGATTCCATGCGTTAACTCATAGTGTCTGTCGGCCACTAATCGAGAAAAAACGCGACCTTCACGTTCCCCAACACCAATTTTCCCTGAAAAATTATTCGAATCGGCCAATGCCAGCTCAGATAAAATCTGTTTTACTTCAGCGTCATTCATTCCATCATCTGGTAATTGTTTATTTTTTATCAAGTGCGTCACCTGTCATGAGAATTCAAAAATTATACATTTCGATGAAAAGAATTGCAAAAATACTTCAAAACGATAATTTAAAAAAAAATAAGTTCTTATTTTTACAAAAATGTATCACGGTGAAATTTTCACTCCAAAATAACCGTTTGGCTTAACATCTTAAAAATCGTAAATTTTCATCCAAAAATCATCATCGAAATGATTTCTATTTAAAAAATTCACCCGGGACTCGGCAATTGGGTAGACCAGGGTCATTTGTAATAAGCACCTTGGGGGGCGAAGGGAAATGAGCTAATGTTTATTTTTGAGCTCGAGAGGCCTGGCCAGCTCACTCTTTTTCTGAATTATGCCGAGCCCTAATTTCACCCAAAAACATGTACTGGTGTGGGTCACCAGTTTGTCACCCCGCTCGACGCGGCTCTTACAATAGATAAGACCGAGTACTGTTTTTAACCAAAAGCGAAATTTGCTCGGTGACACTTTTTTACTCACATCAGTAGTATTTTTTCATTCCTGGCCTTTGCACGGAATCCCCGGACCGAATGGCAAGCAACACGTGAATGACTTTTTGGTATAAACCCAACATCTTCACCCAACTCGAGGATGTTCATTCTATGACACAAAAGAAACCTAAACTCAAATACTAAATTTCATGCGCTTGACAGGCTAAATTCAACGAGAAAGTGAATAGTCAACATCAAGGCGGTTTCACCCAACCATTGATCGTTTTCGACCGCGTTGTCGAACCGCCTCCAACCGGCCAAATATTTTTTCGATTTGAGCTGTCCGTTGCTGGTCAGATTTTGCGGTCAAGTTCAAATTCAGCGTGGCTCGGTAGCTTTCCAAAAAGCTCTCTGTCAGTTCTAACCGATTCGGATGCGCACTTGAAATCGCCTAATTGGAAACATATTAAAATAAACATGTTGAAAGAAACATTAAAAACGAACACATGGTCAAACGCTGTCAAGATAAGGGTGAATTCTCGAGCTAAGCTGTCAAGAACTGTTCTTTGACTCATAATATATTACTCAGGCCGCTGACTAAAAAGCGACGAAAAATCCACCCAACATATTAATGGGCTACATTTTTTGCATACAAATCTTAGTATCTGTATTGTACAATCATAGCCTCTATTTCGATCCCTTTCGACCAAACCATACCGTATGGTGACCATAAGATTTTCAATTGCTTTACAATAAAATCAATTTTGTTAGTGTATCACACAAGGTGCGCAGTTATCTTGCGAACTTGGTTCTCGAAAAGTCGCAAGATAAGCTCCTTTTTCCAAGATAACTGCTCAATGCGTAGGCGAAAACGGTGAAAAACTCCAAAAACGAATTGTGATATTTCGACACCCTTTATTATTATTTTCAAAGTTTTACAAAAAAAAGTCAGTGAGTCGAATTTCGGACGTTTAACCGCTTGGTCGAACCCACGTGTTCGAATAAATGTAAGTATATTATACAAAAAATTTCAATTCAAGATTTATTCAGAGAAAAATAGTAACTTAATTTTAACCAGAGTATTTTCGCAAGATAACTGCTCACTGCGTGGGCGGAAAACGTGAAGAAAAAAATTATGAAAAGTCGCAAGATAAGCGTACGAGCGGGAATTTTCGCAGGATAAAGGCGCACCCTGTGTATTTGTACATAAAGTTCACTTCATGTATTATTCGAAGTTATAATGAATGACTTCAACAGCAAAAAATAATTTGATCCTAAAGAGTTAGAAATAAGAGCATTTTATAATTTCCAAATATTCGGTCAAATGGAAAATGACTTTTGAGATTGCAGAAGCAAATGCAGGAAACTTGAACCTTGAGTGTAACCCCACAAAAACTGTCATGAAAAATAAAGCAATCATTACGATCGCTTAACAAATGCATGAAACATCATGAATATAAATTTTACATCATTTTAACACACGTGAAAGGCCTTTAGATAACGACTATAAAAGCCTTTTTTATCTAATATTTTATTAATGTAAAAATGGACATCTTTAAAATGATTATTTCACGCCATTCATATAATCTCCAAATTAATTCACTCTTGTTTGTGAAGTCATACATTTGCATGTTTCGAAAAATTAAAATGTCATTGGCGGTTTCGCTGGTCACCAGCGGGCGACTGAGTGCTACCGACTGTCCAAATGGTTTCAAACCTTTTCGAGCACGTGCAAGTCAACCGCGCGATTCTCGTCACTATTAGTGGTTGCGGCCAGACCAAAATCAATAATCGTGTAGTGGGAGTTTGATGGATCCGTGATAAAATTTGAGGTGGTTAAATCGCCATGCACGATGCCAGCAGCGTGCACTTTTCCAACTAATACTCCCATTGCAGTCCCAACTGCTGCATCCGCATCATGATCTATTGTGTCACATAAATTACAAGTAACATAAAAATATATCGTATGTTGGAGCTGAGATTGTCGGGATTTGAGCAAGCCTGATATGATTTTAACGCTCTGTTGGCATTACTGCGACAATCACAGATCAAACACACGGCAGTAGGAATGGGCCAAAAACAATCCAAAATCATTTAACCGATGGATACCGCTAAGCGAAAAACGACCAAATTTGGTCGTTTTTTTTATTTTTAATCGGCTGTCATTTATTTCCCTTACAACATAATTACCTAAAATCGATATATTCTATACAGTTTTACGAAGCCCTTTTTTGACAGTAAACGCGTATTCATATCATCTATATGTAAGTATATATAGCGTGTTAAGTTAGACGCGAAAAATCAAAGTCCAATTTTTTCGTGAATATGGTATCAAAAGTCAAAAATATGTGCAAACAGTTTTCCAAGGTTTTTACTCAATAAAATCTACAAAATCTACTGGTTTAGTTCATAATAAGTTATTATCAATAAGATAAGTGGTGTGGTCATGTTCACTTATTAAACAGTCCCAACAAGACAAATTTGTGCGAAAAACTTGCCCCGCGGGGTTAGATTTTTTTTTGCCCGGTAGATGAAAAAATATGTGGAAAAAAAGATGTGATGCTTAAATTTACAAAAAAAAATTCTTCGAATTCTAGATTTTGTGGCCCCAACTTTTTTGCTCCCTAGCGCCAAAACTAGCAGTTTTTTGTAACTGTTCCCACGATTGGATTCAGGATGAAAAACTACGTCAAATAGGACGGATTCCAGAAAAAATGTCTCACCCCGGGGGAAAACTCTCAAATCTCCAAGTCTGAACTAGGTGGAAAAACAAAAATTCCCTTGACTTTATACCGTCACAAATGTCAGAACTTATAACTAAGTTCCCTGTTTATTTGAAAAAGACATAATTTCGAAGAGCACTTACTTTCATCAAGATATTTTTTAACCGTAACTCCTTCCACATGCGACATTAAAATTATTCCTTTGTCGAGATCAGTGTCAATGACCATTGGAACACTTACACCTTTCTTGTTACATTTTTTTAATGCTTGTATTTCTGCTTTGGTGTGAGTTTTTCTGATGTGTGTATCTAACTCTTCCACACGATATTTCTTCGGGAAACGTTCTTTTACAATGTAGTTCTTTTCTGAATCATGGTTTGTATTCGTAGTGTGTAAAAAGTAATCCACTAGTTCATGTGAAATTGGAATTTAATTGGTTCATATCAGTTGGATTTTTGAAACAAATCAAAAAAAAAATCGTGGTGGTTACAACTTATAAGGGCTGTCATTTTAACTCTTATAAGTTATAAGGTCAAATCAGTTTTTTGGCTTTTTAGTTTTTTTTCTATGAAATCATGTCTTAGATTTTTTTAGTGATCCATTTTTCAAACTAGTTTCGAGTAATTTTTTTTAACGTGGCCTTATAACCACACCCCGTCTACCCACTTTGAAGTACAAACTTTGTACTTAATGCCGAGTAAAACGTAAGTATACGACTCATGTTCCTTCAACGCAAACATTATAAATACGCGCCTCAGCTCCCTGACAAATAGGCTTCTCCTGCTGCAAATCAACCTGCGATAAAATCATTCTGAACAAGTTGATTGTGCGTTATTATTTTATTATTAATATATTTACTTGCAAACCTTCACAGACATAATACAAACGTGTATGGCAGGTAGATGGTGAATGATGCGTGGTGTGGGTGCAACAGAAAATAACTTAAAAGGCTTCATTTGATTTAGTACACGGCATGTGTGCGGGAGTTAACCTTTCGGTTCGAAAAAAGTATTAGGGACCATTTATTCAGTTTCAGGTGAGTCTCGGATTACGGGACACCAAATTAATGGAATAAATAACTAAAAAATACACTTAGAACCCCAGACTTGTAGCATAAGCAGTAAAAATAAATACATGGGAGTTGGTTATAAGGTCAAGGGCTTTCAAAAACAAAAAACGTAAAAAGACATGATTTTAAAGATTTTTTTTAAATTGAAACTGACTTGGCCTTAGATCAAAAAACTGATTTGACCGTATAACGGCACAAATGGCTGACCTTATAACCAACCCCCTGTACGTCATGTATAAGAGTCTGAGATTTCCAGTTTATTTTAAATTATTTTCCCTTAGCTCGAGGCCTCACATTTACGGTAAAATAAAAACATTTTATTTCCAAAAATATAACCTTGATTCTAATCAATATTCAGTGCCCTGATTCACAAAGAAAACGGAATTAAAATACAGCTTTGGTACACGAATTCGGGCACACACATGCGGTACCAAACAAGTAAAGCTGAAAATGTGCGTGTCATGATTATTGTAAACTATTCGGAACAGTTCGAAATAGTTAAGAATGAAAGACTTCAGTTGAAAGATATTGCATTCAGGAGGCGCATAGGGGAATGTTAATTTCAGAAATGAACGAAGAATATTTTTTTAATCATCGTCGAGTAGGCCTGTAGTAAGCATTTAATTCGGATTGACGAGGGATGGCTGGGCCTCGAATATATCCACCTGGAGGTGCTCCTCTCATCTAGTATCAAATATTAGCGAGATTCGTCAATGTATAAAATTAACTCGTACGGGGATCCTCTGATATGGCGTCATAAAAATATCCGACAGGAAAGATTTTCCGAAAAAATGAGATGTCATACAATGAGACTGTCATTTTGGATAAATAGGTTTTACAAATATGAACTTACTGGGAAAATACACGTTTCATTATTTAAAACTGAGACGATTCCACATAGAAAGTCCCATACGAGTTAAGGATATTAGATCCCGGGTACACCATTATATGCGTTCGAAACAAAAACATGCTTTGAGACAACAACATTTATTTGAGTAAGCATGCATCAATTGGAAAATGTCTCAAATGAACTGTTGTTGCCTAATTTTCATGTACCCTAGAAAGAAATTTTCACATCCGTTTTATTGAGCGGCATCTGGCAATTTTTTTTTTTACAAAGTTTGCCAAGAGCCTTCTGTAAAACGAAAAACGGGCGACTTTTCCAGGTTTTCTGCAGGACCGAATGTACCATACGACACATTTTTAATAGATGTTAACATTTGGTTAACTCCTACGAACACCGATTCTTAGCACCATTGCGCCCAACATGCCTAAATCTAGCGGGTCTCCCTGTTTTTTATTTAAGATTTTTATATATAATATATACTATTATAATAAAACACACAAATACGTATTATGTAGTATGTTCTATAAGATATATTCGGTCCCCCAGTTGATCGGCAACGAAACTTGGAATTATAGGTCTTAGTCCCATTATGGACGTTTCTTCAAGACAAATTATTCGAAAACATTGAAAATGATCCTTTCAGGGCAAATGACGTTATTAGGAACATTATCTTAGAGAATAAAAACCGTCCTTAATCTGACTAAGGATTGTATTGATTAGAAATGAGCACTTACTCGAACGGGTTGTTGTTGGAAGCTAAAACACCAAATTAGTAAAAAAACACCATATTTTTGATTATTTACGACAAAGACATAATCAAAGGAATCCGTTGTGCAATTCTTACCTTATACTTCAATAATCACCGAGGACGAAAGGGATTCATGAGATCTAGTAGAATAAAAAAAGAGAACAAACAAAAAAGAATTGCCGCGTCTACTAACAGACTTCAAATCTTAAATCGAATGTACCTGCGAGGATTTGGATGGCGCTGTTGAGCTTGGGGCATATTGGGCCTTCGAGCCGGATTCCCTGGGATTTGATGCACCTAAAAAGGTACGAATAATTTAAAATAAAAACTCGTAAATCGATATGCAATAATTAGCGTTTATAAAGACAACAACTTCAGATTTAGCGTTATAAGAACAAAATTTGTTGTTGGTTATAAAGTCAAGTCCGTTTTCTAAATGCACTTAAGGTGGAGTCAGTGTTTTAGACCGTGATATAACTTATAACTGTCCGGAATTCAGTCGGTTATAAGGTTGAGGTCTAAAACCCTGACGTCACCTTAAATCCATTTAAAAAACTGACTTCACTTTATAATCAACAAAAATTTTTGTTCTTCTCACAAAATTTTTAAAAGAGACATGATTCAAAAAAAACTGACTTGACCTTATAGCGGCAAAAATAGCTGACCTTATAGCAACATCTGTACATGAAAGTGATAACTATTTTCTATCTAAGGACTATCTATTCTTCATTTGTATTTAGGAGACGATTGAATTGTCATAAAATTAATTATGTTGTATAAAATGCAAGGATAGAATCTAACGAACTAAATTGTATGTATTCTACGATTAAACGCTGTTGTGGAAAAATAATTCACTGCTAGCAACAAAACAACATTATCAATTCCGCAAATGTATAAGTGAGAACATTGGCCAGTTCCTCATCGGTATGACAAAAACAAACACTTCAGAAAAACCAAGACACAAGTGCTCTAAACGATACACTTTTCACGGAAACATTGCAATTACGATTTACAGTTTTTCAACAGTGAAAAAACTTTAAAAACGCCTTGGTAGGGTAAAACGCAGGTATAAATCGGGTAGTATAACGTCTTTTATCGGGGCAAAATTTGTAGCCTTGTTACTAACAAGTTGTTAGCCTTTGTAAAAACAAGTTTTTTTTACCGTTTTTATGAATGTTATCACCTGAAAAGGTCTTCGAGTTTCCCTTGAAAGACCCCCATGGAGACCTTACAATCATGGAGGCAAAACTCGACCACTTTTTGCAGTGATTAAATTTAGAAAAACAGTAAAAAAGGCATGTTTTTCGTTATTTCTTTAATAATTGTGAGTTACACCGAGAAAATACAATCTTATTCATAGTCTATAACAGCCACACCCGATCATTAACAAAATTTTATATAATACCAATAAAATACGTAACCCAAATTTTACATGAGCCTGAACATTCCAAACCAAGTGGTATAGGAGTAATTACAATTTCAAGTGGGTTTAAATGTAGTGATAATGTTGAATTGTGTTTGGTACAAAATAAGAACGTGTTATTTTGTAAATATCTAGCTAAGCAAAATTACAAGCAAGTGCAATTAATAATAAATTATAAAAATTATTTACGTGCTGATTTAGACGAAATTGAGTATCCTGTTTTGCCCATTCGCTGGTCGAGCCGTACGATGATGGCGGCCTCGGGTACGATGTTTGATCGTCTAAGGCTCTACCAGGACTTGGTACAGGTGACATTTTTTGTTAGACTGGAAAGAAGTGCAGGGGTCTGGGTATAAGGTCAAGCCCAACCTTATAACCTTATAATCAGACCCCCTGTGGTATTACTGATAATAGACCTTGCATCTGGACGTCTAGACGAAACAACCCAGAAAAAATCCTATCTAACTCACAACTTGAGACCTTATTGCCAGACCCCCCAGTAGGTTACTTTTATTTCCAACTATAATTATAGTGACCAACTGTTTTAACCCTTAAAAATTGTAGGGAACTGATTAAAGATGAAGTTTTCGATTATAACGGACCAATTTCTACAGGTGTATGTGGTTATGAAGTCAACAAACCTAGAAAAGACATGATTTTAAAGATTTTTTCCATAACAACATGCTTCTCAAAAGCCACATTTGACCTTAGTGTAAACAAAAAAATGACTTGACCTTAATCATCCAAATGGTTGACCTTATGACCAACCTCCCCTTTTACGGATATTAAATATTGAGGACCCACTTTGTACATTATACCTGTTCAAATCTATAAAACGACCGATGGGAAAAACTGATTTTCTCAAAATAGACTTCAGATACAAGGCACTTCTAACCACCGGTATTTCCAGCCATCATATAGACCATTGTTAGAATTATGCAGTAGATTAATCAAACGAGTTTTTAGTGACTAGTATCGACTTGACAGAAGATTGAAAACAAGGAATCTCGAATAAAAATAAGAAAAACAAAATCTATCAATTGTTTTATAAATTTCGTATTTTTGGGCTTTCCCCCAAGTCAACACGAGTCGTCTTTTTGTTCGTTGGTGTTCACGTTAGCACATAGAAGCCTCATGACTTTATGAAGAATTATATTTGTTGATTAAATTCTTCTGTCATAGATTCTGTAGATTAAAAAATATCAAACTGATGCGTGAAGATTGAATGTCACATGGTGCCTGCGATCGGTAGGACGACGCCGCGCTGGATCGTTAACCCAACCGCGGGGTTTTGTTTTCACCATTTGAACCGCCATTCCGGTGCGAAGCGCATCTGTGAAATAATTATAAATAATAAAAAATATACATTTCTTAATTACAAGTTGAACGGAATATTTATATACGTTACATAAACATTCGTATTTTGCTTCTGTTAAAAAACTATAATTTTAAGATTTTGACACAACAGATACTTCGAACATTGTTAAACTCATTGAAGGGTTGGTTATAAGGTTCTAGGTAAAAAATACGAACATAATATAATAATAATAAATGCATTTTGGAAAGACCATAAGACCTTATAACCACTTAAAAAATATAAGACACGATTTCATCCAAAAATCTAATATACCTTGTTTGTTCGACCAGAAAAAATGTAAAACAAATTTGTGTTTATAGATTTGTGTCTTATAATGATATTTTGTCCCAAAGACCTAAATTAAATACCAGTAGAGATTAACATTAGCATTTCATTTCATTTCATTTCATTTTATTGTTTCGGCACTGGTGCACCTTTTGGCAAACATTATTACAGAATAAATATGGGAAGACCTTACATTTTTCTACAAATAAAACAGAAATTTTAGTCTCAAATTTCGTATACTCGAAATTTCACCCAATTGACAATGGTGAGGTCCAATGTCAATAAAAATGTGGGATCATACCTTGGAGCTGTTCATATCGTCTGGTCTGAGACTTGGAGATATACGCTCCTGTGGCCTGGTTAAAATATTCATCAACAAGATGAGATATACCTCTAAATTCCGACTGTCCATAGCCAGGCATATAACTCGATGCAACAGACGAGGGTGCCGCACCATAACGAGGACGCGTTGATTTTCTGAAAAAAAATCATCATTTTTGTTGTAAGGTCCTGCAAAGGGGAGGTCTTCATCCAAAAAAGCTTAAAAAACACGAATTTAAAAATTTTTGTCCCAAAAAGCATGCGAGTGACAAAAACCTGAGGTGACATTGATGCGAAAAAAATGAAATCGTAGACCTTATAAGTTATAACCGACCCCTCTACATAATTTATTTTCATTTTACCAAAAAAAAAACGTCGAATAGCTGACATTGAAATCACCGTTATAAATCGGTAATAATTGTATGAAATGAATCGGGGATAAATAAAATAATAATTTCTAAGCAACTCACTTGTAATAGGAAACATCCGATCGTTCCTCACTTCGTGATCGGCGCGAATCCGTTGAGCGCCTACGTGAACTATGACGAGAAGTCGATACACTTCTACGACGGCGGCTGAATTTGTCGTCGTTAAAATAATGTTTAAAATGTATATACCAATTTATTGATGTTATAGTAACAATAAGGAGTTTACACTGTAAACTTTACAGTCCCTTTAACCCGGTCCAATAGGGCCTCTGATTTAAAATACCTTCGAGATCTTTGCCGATCCGACGAGGATGAGCGCTTCCTGGATCGCGATCGGCCGCGTTGTTTTGATTTCCTCGATTCATCCGATGAACAGCTCTCTCTTCCTGAACGCCCTCTCCCCCGAGAATGTTTTACCGAACGCTCCGAAGACGAACTCGAGTGGCGACGTCGCGAAGACGACCGATGACGTTCCCTTTGCTTTGATGAGCTGAGGTCTAGGCTGTCCAAATGATAATACAAATAAAAACATATCACTACAGTGTAATTCAGTACCTTCAGTATAACGTAGTAGTAGAAATTACTACCGAACTTTTATCGGCCAATCGAAAATGGTCTATAAGATAAAATTCTGGACTTAAAAATTTCCCATGAAAAATTGACACTATGCCCCAAGTTAAAAAAAATAGCGAGGAGGGCGCGCTGAATTGCCTCAAGATTTTTCTATTAATTCAAAAAAAATGTATGTGGCCATCACTGGTCCCTCACTCCCGGAATACTTGTTTCAATTTGGGGCCGTGCTAATTTGAAAACGACCTTTACCCGACAAACGTGTTTTTCGAATAAATATCTTTAAAAATGTTTTATTAAAAAAACTTTTTTATACAGTAAATTTCAGTTTATTGAAACTGCTTTAAACAGCCTACTTCGGCCTCGCGATGAGTTTCGTTGTTTTGATGAGCTTCGACCGCGACTTTTCGACTTATTCCTCGTTTTCCCAATCTGCTCTAATTTGTCCAAGTTTTCGACGCTGCGTTGGCGTCGGGCCTTTTCACGCATTCGTCCAGCACGAGAGTCACTTTCATAATCGCTTTCCTTCCTCTTGATCTCTTTCTTTTTGGACTTTTGGGGCTCTTCTGGGCGAGAGCTCGTAATTGATGTGTTCTGATCACGAAATTGCGTCAACATGTCATTGTACTTGAACGTTTTTCCTTCGGTTGCTTTAGGTTCCGTTTGTTCCTTTTTGGGGTTTTAAAAAGTCCAAAAATAGTTATAGAAACAAAAGAAAAACGGACTGGCTATATTACATATGTGATATATTGTTTTTAAAATTGTAGGAGTGATTTTAGCCCCTTAACTCATATTGTATAATTAACCAAACATTGATGTCTAGAGTTTGTTGGTCCTTTTTTATTTGGATAAAATTAAATATTGGATAATTTTTGGTTTAATCTAGACGATATTCCAAAACAGCCTAGGCTTATAAGGCGTTTTTATTGGACATTTAGTTAAAATAGTCCTCAATCGTTTGGTCCCCATCGACATTTAAAAACCACCTTTGGCGTTTCTGGGTAGCGCCTAATTTGATTAGGTCGATTTTTGGCAGATTTTGCGGTCACAAGGGGCGGCTCTTTCCACTTCGTCGCGGGGCGCGTTTTAACCGGTGATTGATTTACAGCAGTGGGCCTGGTTATGGGTGGCTTTTGTGGAATTTCGGGCTTCGCCTCTATAACGTCGGCGCTACTTTTACGTCGGACGCGTGGAATAGGCGCTTCGGGTTTAGGCTTTATTGGCTTATATAGTGGCTATTGTTTCAGAGCACATCACAATTTATATTTAGCACCTGAGACTCCTTAAAAACCCCAAAGGAGACCCCCTGTACGAATAACCTTGAGGTAAACCAACATTTTTATTCAACAAATATCAATTATAATATATCAGCTAGGTTTTACAACTTGGTTTTACCCGAGTCGGTATTCCCGACATTGAAATTTCCGATTTTAAGGTTTAACCCTCCCCCTCCCCAAAGAAAAAAATAAAATTTTCCGGATATATCCGGATATCCGAACTTAATTAAAACCAAATAAAACTTGCTTTCAAAACTGACTTGATCTTAATAAACCGTTAAAAATTGACTTGACCTTATAACCAGTTTCAAATATTTGAAAAAAAAATTGAACTTTCGTACTTCCTATTCTATATCCCTGGTCTCGGCCCGAGACTCTCGGGTGATTAACCATGTTGGATGTAATCTTTAAAAATAACCACCTTAGCTCCATTGTAAATATGTTGGTTTTGTTTCTCCGTACTTCGCCGAGGGTTAGGCGTTGGTCGAGCATCCACAAAGGGCACGGTAAATTTTGCATGCTCGACCGGGCCCTTAACCACAAACTTGAAAACACGACCCTGGTCAGACTTTCGGTCATTTCGGCTATCATCGAATGAGACGGACTTGGGCATTGGCTCTTCTTTTTCATGTTTATCTTCTGGATCAAGCGGATGTGATCTGATAGAGATTTTTTTTATCGTCCATGCGCCTTATTATTTTTTTTTTTTGTTCACGGAAATTTGGATGAAAGACGGAAAAATTTACTCAATGACGAAAAAAAAAATTCTTCCACAAAACAAAATTCCCATACATATAATTGAGTTTATCAAATTTATTTTTTTTTTGAAAAAAATTGTGATTTGAATTCTTTTAAGAATTTATTTATCTTTCTACTCGGCGTTTTCCATGAATTTCCGCCATATTCTCTACCGCATTTTCTAGATGGTGATGTTCAATTTTGACGAGTTTCGAAATGCGGAAAAAAATTAGAGTTTGGCTATATAGAAAATACGAAATAAAAAACGGCAAAAATTCATGCAAAACGCTGAGGTCGTTTTTTTTTTAACCCGACTCAAGAATTACTTTTTTTGGAAGAAAGATTGCGGAAAAACCAAAACAGGTATTGACAGACGGTTTTTGGCATGGAACTGAAAAATGTTGGGGCTAAAATTTTGAAAAATTTTTTGGACCGGAACCAAAACCGGAAGTACCGGTAATTACCGGTTAAAATACAAAAATCGTCATATCTCGAAAAAAATTCCATGAAATTTTTTTAAACTCGGCTCATAGATGCAGAATTTCCCGGCGATTTTTTTGGTATGGGTGAAAATGTAATCCTATAGGTTTAAGGGGGTCAAATAACCCATATAAGGGGTCATATTACAAATTGATCGTACGGGGACGGGAGACCCCTCGTTCGAAAGCAT
>SCLG01000004.1:419924-442325 GCA_004367875.1 Oikopleura albicans
TTTTCCAAATGCTTTTCGGCATTTCCGCCTACGCACTGCGACCTAAACTTAACAAAATGCCCGGAACTTAACAAAATACCCGGAACTTAACAGTCATCTCGCGTCAACTTTTCCGCCTACGCACTACGACCTAAACTTAACAATATTCCCGGAACTTAACAATATTCAATCAAATTAACGAAATCACAGTGTCATTTTTTTCATTTTTCTCTTTCATGATGAATGATGGCATCATTCATTGTAGAAATAGTGTAAATTATTTAGTTTTTGTTCGGAAATTCTCACAAAATCCAGAAAAAAAGCCTATTTGCCCGGAACTTAACAGTTTTGTCTGTTTTGAAAAAAAAAATTTTCCAAATGCTTTTCGGCATTTCCGCCTACGCACTGCGACCTAAACTTAACAAAATGCCCGGAACTTAACAAAATACCCGGAACTTAACACCTTTTTTTCCCCAGCACGTTGTTAAGTTCCGTAGACAGGTGGTGTATTCCATGCCTTCATTGAGAATCTCGATGACTCGTAAAAAAGTTATCAACCACGCTATATTAAATCAACAGTGTTGTTAGTGGCATGGAATTCAGTTCCGGACCGCCTACGCTTATTCCGGTTCACTAGAAAAAGTTCGAGAAAATATGATTCATCAATAAAAAATCGGAATACCTGTTTTGATTTCACGGTTAAGGGTTCACCCGAAAGTGTTAAATATGTATTTATATACAAATAATTTTGACAAAAGCCGTCACGTTGTGGGCGCATCAACTGTATGGATAAAGAAAACGTTTTTCGAAGATTATGTAAGAAACTTTTTTCAGAGAAATTTCAAGAAAACGTTTTCTGGAAAAAATCGTTTTTTTTTTCTGAAATAACATTTTCTCCGAAGAAAAATTTATAGAACCTACTCAAATATAAACTAATTATTTTAACCTAACCTTTACGTAAACGATCTACAGTACCGGCTTTCAAATTGTGCACCCTGAAATTGTGCACTTTTTCTGGAAAATTTTAGTTACTGCCAAATTGTGCACGTTTTTTCAGACGACTGTATGTTTTAGCAAACGACCTTCAAATTGTGCACGACTTCCAAATTGTGCACGTTTATCGGAAACGCAAATTGTACAATTTGAAGGTCGGGATTGTATACGAAATATGGATATGACAAGGAAAATTGTTTTACAAATGATGCCTGTTTGTTTATTCCGGTACTGTACATCACCCTGTGCTTATTAATAATTACTGATGAATTTAATAGTATGAAACATAATAAACCGGGTTTTTTTTTACTTTTCATGAAATAATCAAATAAATCTTTGTAAAACTGACGATTATTTTCATTCCTTTCTCTGTAATATTCCAATTGATTCTGTATCTCCATATTTTCTCTATTTTTCTATAAACTAACTCGTACTACAAAAAAAAAAACACTCTCCATGAATGAGCTTATCGATGAATAATTTCAATATTTACTACCGAGCGAAATGCCGCACGCTCATTGGCGCAAAATATGACCTATCACAGCGCGAGCGCATTTATTAACAATTTGGTGAATATGCGTAGTTATTTGACGTAAATTTATTTTAATGATTTTGAAAGTCAACAAGCGCAAAATTACGTTTGATTCGTTCAACAAAAAAAAAATGACACGATTTATTGAGCGAATACAACTGCGCACATAGACGGAAAATATATATCGACGATACAATATAAATTATATAATATCGTAAGTACGTAGCCTTGGCAAGACAATGTCTGGTAGACATAATACAATACCCAATATTGTGTATTATATGTGGAAAAATTATTTCACATCCTCTTGCGGAATTTATTCCCCATGACGGCCCACCATAACTGGGCTTGTAGCGACTGTCTGTCTTTGTCGCGTGAAAAGCCCCATGATAACATACATAATGTACCATAATTTATGGTACCTTACAGCCTGGTTTGTGAACCAAATAATTGACATAAATTACAATTGTAATTCGAAAAAAGTCTGATTTGCCCGAATACAAAAAAGGGCGAAACCTTTTCATACTTTTCTGGCCCTTTTCTGGATATGTCCTTTTAAGGTTTCGGGTCTGAAAAACACGAAAATTCAGGTCTTCATCCAAAAAAAAACGAAAAAAGACATGATTTTTTCCCAAAAAGCATGCTACTCAAAAAACTGACTTGATCTTGATGCACAAAACTGACTCGACCTTATAACGGCACAAATGGCTGACTTTATAACTAACCCCCTGTAGAATGTATTTGCGGTAGTTAGGGGGTCTAACGATTTTAGTCAGAGGTCGGCACTTGGATTCCAATGTTAACAATTTTTTGTTAACAATCCGGCAATATCATACCTTTACAAGCATATCTCCATACTCGTTCGTAATTGTATCTCTAATTCCCTGTCCTTTAATTCTCAATAATGAATTTGGTGCGGTACATTCAGGCAGCGTCATGCGCAAAAACTGATTCTCGGTGAGACTATACAGTTTGATTTGGCCGCCAAGCAAAACTAAATAAAGAAAAAGAAAGTAAAAAAAAAGAAATAGGTTAATACCGGGTCGGCGCCCCTACACATAATAGGTGTAAAACTCACGCTTGGAAACCGGCACGGTAACATTTTGCATCACGTCGACACCATCACGTGAAAATATTCTATCTGGCATCACTTCATACTTTATAAAAACGTGCTGCTCGCCAATATTTAGTCTAACAATTTCGGTATCTTGGACACCCTCGGGAATTGCGCAAGTTAAAATCTTCTTTTGTACATTCCAACCCCGACCGATGCACTAATAATTATGTAATAATATAATATAATACAGGGGGGTCTGGTTATATCTTTTTCTTGGACGTTTGAAACTTACTAAAGTTTTTTAGAACCAAAATTTAATTGTGCACCATTAACAAAAACAAGAATATAAATATTTTTGAAATTTCAAAAATACAACTGAAAAACATGTTTTTTTCACCATAAGACCTTAGGGCTTGGAAATAAAAGTTCAAAAAGAAATGTTTTGATAGGGAAAAAACGTAACAATACATAATTTTAAAGATTTTAATTTGTTTCATGCATTTCAAAGCATACTTCTCAAGATAACTGACATGACCGTATAACGTTCCAAATGGCTGACCTTTTTATCAACCAAGCCTGCATTGCCATTTGGTACTACCAAAATCATGTATTTTTCGTAAAAACAACTTCAAAATCATGTCTTTTTCGTAAAAAAAACTTCAAAATCATGTCTTTTTATACTTTTTTTTGTATAAAATCATGTCTTTTTGGGTAACATCAAAGTCACAAGTGTGGACATTAAAATTAGGCACCAGTGTTAATGGGAGAATGGAACAGTAAAATTAATTACGTTTTCTAAATTGTATATTTGTATATTTTGACAGGTCTCTATATATTTTGGAAGAAGTTACTTACATAATTACAAATTTGTGTAGCAAAAGAGCCAGACCCGTTACATTTCATACAGTCCGATTTGGTTGAGAGTGGGCCGGCCTTTATGTGTTCTTTTCCCGTACCGCCACATCTGGGACACGTGAAAACGTAACTATGGGGCGCATTTACATCGGCGCCAGAGCCCTCGCAAACCGGACATTCGTCTCGCAACCGTACCCGTATTCTTCTCGACCCACCTCTGGCCGCCTCTTGGAATGAGACTTTATCGGGTATCGATTGAATGGGTATAAAGTACATATTTATCCTTTCTTAATTATAATTCGAAGATGTTAAATTAATTTAAATATTAATTATTAAAATAACTAAAATTCACTTTTTGAAAGTGAGTCATAATTAAATTAGTTTGACCTAACAAATGATATCAATTGTAGTTTTACTATAGTTTCTATAGTTTTACAGCTCCCTTTCTATCTTCGAAAACAGTTGATTATCCCCGAAAAGACTGTTATGATTTTGGAGCGGCTTAAAAAGACCTTTAAAATATCTTATAACCACTCCCGCTGTGCCAATTCCCACACGACTTTACTTGAATAAAGTGTAAACACTATTTTGATTGTATTTTTCCAATTAAACCGATGCCTTTCATGGTCAGAACTTGGGCTGACTTTGGGATATTGTCCGATTGTGTAAAATTAAAATCGGCCCCCACCATCCAGTCTTTTTGAGGATTGCGGCCAACGGTGGAGTATTCATTAAAAATCGCATCATATTTGTCCGTACTATCCTTCATGAAATCACTCTCGTTTGTGGCCGCGTCCCAGTTAGTGTCCGTATCATATTCATGGCGTTTTGCCTCATCACGGAGGATACCATAGGCTTCAGAAACTTCTTCGAAAATTTTCGCGGCCTGTTTCGGTTTTAAACATACATTTTATTATTACAAATATATATGCTCTATGTTAAAAGTTTGGAACCCCAACTGGGGTTGCCGTAATGAAACTTTTGATAGTACTGAGAGTTCATACTAAAAGTAGTAATGTAGTAATTTAAGATAAACGAATTTAAGTACAGGGGGTCTGGTTATAAGGTCAACGCCCAAAAAATGTCTTGACCTTAATTAAGTGCATTTGCACTTCAAAAAATGACTTGACCTTAATGCACTGCAAAAAATGACTTGACCTTACGGCAAACAAAAAAACCAAAAAGATATGATTTTTATAAAAAAAATCCTGGTGAGCGGTGTAAGGTCTTCTCCCAAAAAAGTGAAAAATACATGATTTCTATAAAAAAAATTATAACCCATGTTTTTTACCCGTGTCGTTCTAAACGTATACATGTCTCGATCTAAATTTACATGCAAAAAATTGAAAAAAGACATGATTTATCTTGAAAAAAAAGACTTGACCTTAGTGCATAAAAGATGACTTGACCTTAGTGCGAAAAAAGATGACTTGACCTTATAACGCCGACGTTTAGAACCCTTTCTTATCAGATTACAAAACCGACCCTTTGGATTTTCTGTATTAGCATCAGGATGATATTTTCGGGCTAGCTTATAATATGCCTTTTTAATTTCGGAGCGGGTTGCATTGTACTCAACACCAAGAATTTGATAATAATTTTTATTCTTTTCCCGAGCTAAAACGGTGCCAACAGCAATTGATCGACGGCCGAATGTGTATCGTTTGACGTTTCGGGATAAAATGCCGATTATTGGCATGGTACAATGAGCATTCTACGTATGGTTAAAATTACAGTCGAATTTACAAAAAAACATATTTTACTGAAAATAATAGTTTGTAGCAAAATAAATGGTATAAAACATCTGGGAAAATAATTTTACAAATTGCAGTTAAAAAATAATTTCCTGTAAGAAAACGCACAAATTCATTGCGTAATATCCGCTTTAGCAAAGTAAGGGTCACCCTGAGAAAATAACGCTATCTGACTAAGTGAGCGATCTGCTTTAGAAACCAAACACTATTTCGTGGTCCTTATAGAAAAACAATTTGGAGTTATGTCTCTTACAAAAAATCTTAGAATTTTGACACTTGAAAAAATGATTCTCGAAAAAAAAATCACTTACTTAGATGCCCATGTACGTTTATTATTATAGTCTATATTATATAGACTACTACTAGTATATTGGCTAAGCCAGTTTTGGGCGGTTATTTCTTTCTCCGAAATGAACCAGTGCCGTTATTCTAAGTTTTTGAAATTAATCTTAATTCCTCTAGGAGTATTTAGAAACTTGTATTTAGAAACTTATAAAAATATACAAGGTATTTCGCTGCTAATGTTCATGAGTCATATTTTATCATAAATTATGACACACGTAATGTCAATATACGTACGTATTTTAAATAAACCTACTTAAGTAGGTACTAAAGCTACCCTGTATACAGCTGTACTTGTCAAAATCCTCGAAAAACTTGTAAATAACATCAGCTGCAATAAATACGAACTAAAATGACTAAAACATACAATTACAGAATTTGGAAATAAGTTAACATACCGGACCGTATTCCATTTCTGATTAAAATGTAGAGTTCATTAAAGGGCGTTAACTCAATCCCATATAAAAGGCACCTGGGTTATTCCAAGAAAGCGTTTATAGAAGAAAACGTTTTATGGGGGAATACGGGATCTCTTAATGTACCGAAAAAAGTCGGAATATTTTTCCATTTGGATGAAAACACGAAAAAATTTCTCTTGGAATATCGTTTTTGCAGCAATGGCCCAGTGTCCGTATTAGGTATCACCAAAAAAGTCAAAGGAATGTTATATGCAACAGTTTCTATTCGTGAAATATGTTTAATTTTTTCGCACATGGAAGAATAATACAATCATGTCGATCGGTACCTAGTGCTACTCCATATTCGCTCATTTTCCGCATTTCGAAGGCAAACGTACCGGATAATTTGAAGACTTCATTTTCCTCTCTTGATACCAATTTATCAACGGTTTCCAAATAACGAAGACTAAGTGTGGTGTTACGTATGTATGTTTTCACTAAAATCAGTAATTGCTTAATTGGAAATGTATGAAACATATCCGCAATCACACGAATACCAATAAAGGAAAAAACAAGAAAATTTCGCGAATAACAATTATTAAATGGAAGCTATATGGGTTTATGCGAAGGACCAGATGACCTAACAGCTTTTTCGTAGCATATATGGACAAATTATTTATACAATTTCTAACTAAAGTCCTTACTTCCATAAGGGCCGTTTTCGGTTGTCGAAAAAAACGGCCGTCATGGGGTAAATGGCCGTTATGGAATTAGCGTCTCTCATGGTGTTAATTTGGGACATATCCTATTAAAATGGCGTATCGTATTTAAACTACGTATATGCCAGATGGTTATAAGGTCTCGGTTAACAAAGCCCCTATGAAATAGCCAGAACCAAATTCAAACTGACTTTGAAATATTTTTAATTTCTTAAACAATGAACTTAAAACGTAGAGAAAATCAAGACCTCTTTGGCGTTTCTCCGTGCGTTTTGATCCCGAGCCGGCAACTAAACAAAAAAAACTTATGAAAACTGATACACTTTTTCGCTGAAAAGGCTTCCGTCTTGGAAGCATCGTCCGTATTGAGAGTAAGGACTGTATCATATATCGTATATGCATTTTTCAATCCATCTCGTAACACGTTGCCTGAGTGCGGATGCAGCAGTGAACGGCTCTTCGAAAGCATTTTTGAAAACCCTTTTTGGATGTAAGTCTATTTTTGACGCTAAATCTGAACCGGCGGTTTTAATTGGCGAAGAAGTAAACTCAAAAATGAGAAATATATTTGTATCGTATGCGACCAGCATAAATCGATCAAGTTCAATAGCAAGCGCTTTCACCGAACCATAGTTTCGTTTAACGCGATAAACATTTCTCAGTTCAATTTTTTGTTTTGATTTTGAGTACCTACAGAAAGGCTGTCCAAATTGAATTTCATATTTTTAGCTTCTTTCAAAAAAAAACCTCCGGCTGGGATTCGAACACACAACCGTAGGAGTGTAAATTGAGTGGCTCCTGTATATTGAAAACTGCTTCATATTATTGTCGATTTTTTCTATATGCTAACTGCACACCCTGAGTACGTTTTTTCAATAATTCACGACTTTCATAATTCAATTTGGATAGCCTAACTCCATGCTGCTATAGTCCCATCTTGTGATGCGGAAATTATCATTTGTGGGTTCATTTCAGACCACGTTATGGCCGTCACGGATTGTGAGTGGCCCATATGGGGCTCAGACCATTCCCCGTCGACCAATAAACGCACATCTCCGTTATTAAAACCCACAAAAAGAATGTCGGGTTGAAGCGGGTTCGAGGAAAACGATCGAACTTGCGTAGGAGCGCGGACCTCCCGACTAGGCACCGACTCGTCCAGAGTACTTCGATTTATATTCCAAACACACAGATTTGACACCTCGTTATGCTCAAATGCGCCCATAACCATAGAACCACGCGCGTGTGAACAAACTGTTAAAAATTGGTTAGTTGAGTTTATATTTTATGAATATTTTCCGGGAATTCTTTAACCAAAAAAAACCAGCCAGAAAATCACCACCAAAAAGGTCGTCCACAAAATGGCTTTAAAAGACAAGATTTTTAAAAAAATGTTTACCTAATAGCATGCTTCTCAAAAAACTGACTTGACTTTAGAGCAAAAAAAAATGACTTGACCTTATAACGGTCCAAATGACTGACCTTAAAACCAACCTTTTTTCAACAATTTTTTCAGTTTATTGAATAAACTTTATTCTCTGTCATAAGTATACCGATTAAGATATTCCGGTTCGATTATTTTTATTCAAACAATGGCCACAATATAAATACATATGCAGTACTTAACCATTTATCGGACGTTTTCGGTTCTCGAAAATAGCGTCCGATAAATGAGCATCGTCACAAAAGAGGTCATTTTTTTATTAGAATGACCCCATTTTGGCCAAAAAAGCGTAATGATTCCAAACGGAATTTCGTGGTAAATATTAAATACTGCTTTAATAATGCTGCTGTATCATAAAAAAATGAAATGATATGGGTTAAAGACCCGTGTTATAAGTAAACATTAATTTTGTGCATCTTTGCATGATCGCGCGATCGACCGGGTACTAAATTAGGGCGCTCGAGAGTTAAGGAAAAATGCCCTAAAAGATACTATGATCTGTTGTATTGGTTTATTTTCATTGGATAAACTTTAGCGAATTTAGTGACTTACTTAGTGGCCAATTATTATACGAAAGTGATAACTCCAAATTGAGTGTGCTCGCCATCGTGAAATTAAATCTATTTCTATTCCGAATATTTCGTTTTAAGTGCATTGAGACTGGTTCGTAAACACTATTTATAAAAGCGGCAATTTCTGTATCGGAATACTTCAAACTATCGACTTCAAACTGCATGATGACCTCGGTAGTGGTGGCCGCAGTTTTGCGTTTAATGGACTGATGGCATGCGTTTCGTTTTGATATGCTGAAAAGGACTGGAACCCAATGATTAATTTTGTGTAAGTCAATAAAAATAAGAGTACCCATAAAAAAACTTCATCCACTACTCCATGCATTGTCGACCTACTCCTAGGCGATTGCTAATTTAAATTTGGTCGGGTCCCTAAAATCATGGTCTCAGAGACCCCGGTTTTTTGACTGATTCCGGACCAAGTTGCCATGATTCTAGGCAACTAGGACAATGGATGGAATAATGAAAAAAATGGCGCAAGGAAGTCTTAACTTATATATTTGGGCTATAAAAAACAAACCAAGATCATTCATAACGCACCACGTATTTAGGAAAACATACGATTCGACGAAAAATATTTGCACCTGGTTTTTGTCCAATTGGCAAATGTTTTTCGTCTAATTGTATGTTTTCCTAAATAAGTTGGTGCGTTATGAACGATATTCGTTTTTTATGGCCAAAATATATTGACAATTGCCTATTATCCAAAATGAGCCGGAGGGATAATTCTTTTGTGAAGTACTCATCAATCTGCAATGGGTTCAAGACCGTTCCTTTCTGTTTGAACGGAAGATGTTTTAAGCTTATTTTGCAGCTTCCAGCTTGACTGAATATCAAGACTTTCATTCTTGCAATCACCAAACATATTTTCAATATTTTGTTCTTAAAGTTTATTCAATTTAATTAACTTTTTGTAACATTAACCAGTTGTGGTTGTTTTTTTATCAAGGCAGTATCGATGATTTGAACAGTCACAGTCAAACGAAATAGTAACATATATCATGCTACAAATATAAAAGAAAATACAATACAGTCGTGAATCTCTTTCTGTAGACAATTTTTTCCAAAAATATACGAAAAAAGTCAATTTAGTCCTTCACCATTTATCGGACGCTTTTTTGGCCAAAATGGGGTCATTCTAATAAAAAATGACCTCTTTTGTGACGATGCTCATTTATCGGACGCTATTTTTAGAACCGAAAACGTCCGATAAATGGTTAAGGACTGTAACCTCAATTATTGTTGGACTTAAGGCGCTTTTGGTTTTATAAATTATCATAAATGATGCCCTTACATGGAGCCACGACTATCATTATATTTAGTTTAATAAGTAGAAATAAATAAATTCAATTATATCGGATTTAAAATACATGTTCTTAATTAAATTTTCGTTCGTTTTCCGGTGCATTGAGATTTCACGAGGCGTTAAAAACATCAACAGGTAATAGCCTATTACCGTAATAGTCAACGTTAAGGATTAAGGATCAACGTTGTAGACTATATAAAAGAATAAAATTCACTAAAGTGCAAAATTGCACACATTTCATAAAAATAACGCAGTTCAAAAATAATTTTTAAGTAATCTAGATGTCAAATTGACGATGTCAATAAAAAAAAACGATGACGCGGGATAAAACTTTTTTGGCATAAAATGGCAGTATTTATGTTTTAAAAACCGTTTTTTTTTTCTGACGGAATCGGAATGTTTTTAAAGGTATGATAACAGAGCAGTGATATTAACAAATAGAATAAATCCTAATAAAAAAAACAACGTTTCATGTTCGTTGTCCAAATAATGCAAAATATCAAAATAGAAAAGCGCCACCTACCTACGCTATTTTTGAAAATATATGAACTTAGAAAACATTGCCTAATGACTAAAGTCATTGAAGAAAATAAGCGTTTTTTTTACAAAAAAGGTGGCATTCACGAGCGTTATATTTTTGAAAAGTCTAATGAGGCATATATGGTTAGAGACACATAAAACAGTAAAAATAATGAGTCAACAATACGAAAGGTAAAGAATGGATTACATTGGAGTTACATGAAAATAAATGATTGGCCCTTGTGCTAGGCTTTTGTTTAATTATTTTATTTTTTGCAATTATAGGTTGCACCAATAAAAATATTATCAAGGACAGATTAGAATCAAATTTTCGGGGACAAAAAGTTAATGACGTATCGTTAGGGGTTGAATTGTTCTAAAGAGTTTATTTATTGACGTTTCGTACATTTTTTCACGACAAAAAAGTTAGAACTTCAAACAACGCAACATTAAACTCTTTGATTTGATCACCAGTGGCTAACTCTAAAAAAACTAATGTATAACTTACGAAGTGAAGCTTGTTTGACTTGTCTTTTAGTAAAGTTATTAACGGTAAGTCCGACACGAATATAAATACAGTCCTTAACCATTTATTGGACGCTTTTTTGGCCAAAATGGGGTCATTCTAATAAATGGTTAAGGACTGTACAACCTTTAACCCTATTACGGCGGTTTGTTACCATTAGACCTTTGGACAAAAAGACCGTTGACGTGTTTTCTATTGTCGGAGCTAAGTACACACATTTCACTGTCCATCATCCACAGCATATTCCAGACATGGTATAGCATGGTAAATGATATGGGTGATGGACAGTGTAGGATGGTCCTCAGCTCTTGGTAGAACAAACGTCATACCGGAGTCCGGTAACCGACCCCCTATACCGATTTTAATAAAATATAAAATTAATCTAAAAATAACCGATTTGACCCTAATTAGGGTCATTTGCGTTTTTAATGACTTGGTTTTCGTGCAAAAACTGATTTGAACTTATAGCATTCAAAATGTAAGACCTCATAAACACGAATCGAAACTGGGTAAAAATCAAATTTGTAGTAGATTTATGGTAATCCGTTTTATACATGAATCATGTTTAATAATAGTCCCAGGTAAGCAGTGTTGGAAGCGTTGGGAAAAATCCGAGCGTTGGGGAAATTTGGAGCGTTAGCCAACTTTTCCAACACTGCATGTACGAAGTATCTACCGACGATATTCGGAAAGCAAACATGACAGCTCGCGGGTCCAATATAGGTTCATTCCAACATACCTATGCACCGTACACAATGTACTTTACAAGCCTAATCCTCCTAAACAACTGATCATATAAACTTAGTTTCGTATTCATAAGTCTTATGAAAAGACCGTAAGGCTTCAAAGCCGGGTTCCAAAACGATCAAATATATCAGCAGTTACCGACTGAGTACATATAAAAATAGGAATGTTTCGAGAAAGATGCTTTATGTGACCCGTAAGATTCATTCGATAGGTCCAAAACGTTTTTACATTAAGCCGTTTTTATGTTTAAAATACCGTCAAATGAAGCTATGTTCGAAACCTGTGCCCAAAAATTAGCAATTTGTGACCGCTAACATATCTGACCGCTTCAGAATCCGGCTCTGTTTGGAACCTCATGGTGTTATTTCAAGAAATTTATAAATAATTGATATCAGTCACTTAAAAGAAGTCCGCAAGTAAATCGTATTCAACATGCGGGTAAAAAAGTCACCGTTGAAATACGACGGTAAAATATACGCGGGATGCAGATAGATGAAACCTATAAAAACTTCCTAATGTTAGTCAGACAATATTGATCTGATTAGAAAGAGATCTATATATTAGTTTTGTGGACCCGTTAAGGACGAGTAGGACTCCGCGGTCTGAACCGCGGACCAGTTTTGACAACTTTAGTGGATATATCTTAGGTCAAATACCTGGTCCCCAATGCATCGGGGTCTTAAAATGTGGATAATATTTGATATTAAATTACCAACGTTTGTGAAAAGCCATAAAAATTGGAGCGACTTCCTATGACCCCGACAACAAATAACCACGCCCCCGTGAAAAATGAGTCATAATGATTAAATATTAGTAATATCGGGAGAACCAGAATAGTAAGTAACCAGTCGTAGAACGTTTTTCAGCGTTTGAAACACTCAAAAAATCTTTCGTGCCTTGTTGTTTTTACCGATTCACATAAGGACTGATTTTTAAGGCCTCGTAAGTATAGCACTGTTTGTACAAAACACTTTTTTTTTCTGTCGGTCAAAATATCGGTATAATCCGAAACTTAGGTAATTTCGGATCATACAGCCGTTTTTTTGATGTTTTGTTCAAAGCAGTACTTTACCAATCTAAATTTATCCCTCTTTGGCTATACAAAAGTAAATTTTGCTTTAGGCTCTAGCCGTTAGTTTTTATCAATATGCAGTCCATATTATGGACTCTTAAAAAACTATTAAAATCTTATACCTAAACTACAGTATTATTTTAGTTTTACTCTATAATAGATAAAACACAATTATTAGTTAGAACTGAATTCTTTCGTTAAAATCCGGCATTATAGAAAATTATTTTGTGAAAGTGAAAAAAAAAACACTTTTTTAAACGTCCAAGGCCGCTCACTGAAACGAGCTATTGTCATGACGCGAAGGTGTTAAAATTTGCGTATGCCGGGTGAATTTAACTTTTTAGTCTCACAAACAATGAAAAACGCCCGAGGGTTAAAATAGGTTAATCACATTTAATATCAAGCTTTAGTAATTTCCAGAACTTCAGAGAAATAAAAAGACAAGACAAGTCAAGCGTTACCTTTACTTCATTATATGTGCGAAAATATTATCCGGTGTAATAGAGTTGCCAGTTAATAATCAAGACAGCATAATTATAATATATATTCGAACAAAATATGGTAAATATATCAACAAGAAACATTCTTTCGAATGAAAAAAGTAAAGTCCCTATCAATCCGTTCTTTTGTATGTGGTAAATGGCGGCTTCTTGCGCGAAAATAATTCTTTCACAGAATGGAACAATATATATGTTGAATTGGCATAAAATGGCAGGACAATTCATTCTTAGCCGTTTTTGGGTGAAACGTCTTCATTCGTCGAAAGCATTCAGCTTTTACTATTTTCCTCTATTACGTACTGTAGGTATTTAACCTTCAGCTGAAAGCCGGTGGCGGCGACAAAATCATCACCGACCAATCGAAGGTTGTCGCTCACTTCCTGACTATAAGGCTCCTAAAAATTATTATTAAATTATAGAAATTTAAATGCAACATAATTTCAAAAAACATATTCATGTTCAATCGAAAACTCGCACCCACATTCTTATCTTCGCTACATAGGATGCGATGATTCTGTTGGATTACTGAATGGGCCCGCGAAGCGGAGCTACATCGGATGCGATGACCGAATGGGCCCGCGAAGCTGGGCTACATAGGATGCGACAATCCTGTCGGATTACTAATAGGGCCCGCAAAGCGGGGCTACATAGGATGCAATGATCCTGTTGGATTACCCAATGGGCTCGCGAAGCGGAGCTACGTAGGATGCGATAACCCTATTGGATAACCGAATGGGCCTACATANCCGTTTTTTGGGTGAAACGTCTTCATTCGTCGAAAGCATTCAGCTTTTACTATTTTCCTCTATTACGTACTGTAGGTATTTAACCTTCAGCTGAAAGCCGGTGGCGGCGACAAAATCATCCCCGACCAATCGAAGGTTGTCGCTCACTTCCTGACTATAAGGCTCCTAAAAATTGTTATTAAATTATTGAAATTTAAATGCAACAGAATTTCAAAAAACATATTCATGTTCAATCGAAAACTCACACCGACAATCTTATCTTCGCTACATATGATTCGATGATTCTGTTGGATTACTGAATGGGCCCGCGAAGCGGGGCTACGTAGGATGCGATAACCCTATTGGATTACCGAATGAGCCCGCAAAGCGGGGCTACATAGGATGCAATGATCTTGTTGGATTACCGAATGGGCCCGCGAAGCGGGGCTACGTGGGATGCGATAACCCTATTGGATTACCGAATGAGCCCGCAAAGCGGGGCTACATAGAATGCAATGATCCTATTGGATTACTGAATGGGCCCGCGAAGCGGGGCTACATATGATGCGATGACGCTATTGGATTATCGAATGTGCCCGAGAAACGGGCTTCATAGGATGCGATGACCCTCTTGATATACCAAATGGGAAAATTAATTTATTGGTTTAAACCAAATGGGGAAAATCATAACTATGAACTTGCTGAACGTTTTTATACGGGGAACGCTACTGTCTGATCGTAGATTCACTTGACCATCAAATTATAGAAATTTTGATGTTTCAAAATTACGATCAAAATTTGAATTAACAAATAAAATAATATGAAGCGTTTTTGTTGATATCGTTTCAGGGCTTGTTGATATTCAATTTCAAGGTCACGAAGATGATTTTCCCATTTTTGGTGTTTTTTCGATAGATTTTTTTTCTAGACATAGTACACTAAAAACGCTTCATAACTTTGCGCGCCTTTAGCCAAAAAAATTAAATCAATGCCACCTACATTGATCACGGTTCTATTTTCGGTTTTTCTCAATCGACTGGCCCCTCCTTAACATCCTAACCTGGTACAGGGGGTCTGGTTATAAGGTCAAGCCTCTTAAAATGACTTGACCTTAGTGCAACAAAAAAGTCCAAAAAGATATGATTTCTATAAATAAAAATTATTACCCGTGTCGTTCTTAATATGTCGAGTTATAAATTTAAACCCAAAAAAAGTGAAAAAAGACATAATTTCTATAAAAAAATTTAATACCCGTTTTTACCCCTGTCGTTCTAAACGTATATGTCGAGTTCGAAATTTAAACCCAAAAAAGTCAAAAAAGACATGATTTATCTTGAAAAAAAATGACTTGACCTAAGTGCAAAAAAGATGACTTGACCTTATAGCGGTCACCTTTTGTGACCTTATAACCAGACCCCCTTGTACGTGCGAAAAATAGGATCACTGGAAAATCGAAATGATCAAACAAATAAATTATATACTATCGAACCCAATTTGCTACAATTTAAAAAAATCTTAGTTGTTTAGTTGACATCCTTATCCACACAAATCTTCCTCAGAAAAATCCCCTGGTGAACATGAATATGATACACAAATAAAGTTCTGATTACCGAGGCTATAGGCGAAATCAACACGCCGATCGATTTTCTACGTGGTGTTTTCGGTTTTGTCTCCTTCTTTTGTTCCTTTTTCAGGTCAGTCTTGGTCGCAATCGTCCTACGGCGTGTGCGACGTTTATCATTTTCTTCATCTTGATCGTTTTCTTTGTCAACGTCCGGCTCATGGCCATCATCAATCCTACTTTCGATTGTCATTGGTTCCGAATGTTTCACTTCACTAAGTCGTTTTATTCTAGTGACCCTAACTATTGGACTTTTTCGTGGGGAATTAATCGAACCGGCGGCAAGGGGTTCCGGTTTTTCTAACTCATCTGGTTCGGCGCCATTGGGCACTGTGGGCGTATGTGTAGGTGGTTGGGCAGCCGGAGAACGGGTCCGAATCGGACTAGGGGATTCATTTCTTTCCGCCAAAAAATCTTCAGCTTTTTCGTCGTCTAAAATTTGCTGAAGCGTATCGATGGGCGCCGTTTTAATGACAAGTGGCGGAGAGGGCGGTGGCGACGAATTGGGCGTCGCTGTCGCTTTTTTCTGTTGAGCTGGCGAGGGTCGGCGGCCTCGTGTACTCCTTGGCGGAACCGGAGTCCTTGAATTAACCGGCGACACGGATTTTACCGGTGACAAATCCTTAACCACCGGTTTCGATTTTTCTTTTGGTGGGGATTTTTGTGGAGTCGGCGACAAGGGGATAATTTTTCGCGGTCGCCCTCGTCGTTCGGGTTTGGTGCTGTTTTTCGCTTCGGGAATGACGGGGAGATTAGCGCGTGAGGCCGATCCGCCGACACCCTCATTTGTACGTCGACGTTGGCGCTTGGGGGTTGAGGCCGTGTCCTTGGGTGAGTCGGCGGCTGGCTTCTTTTGGGTTACGTCGGCAGCGGCTTTTCGCTTTTTCGGCACATTGCCAATCTTGGGGCTGTTTTTTGGATTTGTCAGTTGTTTACCAAAGGAGCGCTTGACGCGACGGCCGCTCACGCCTGGTTTTAAACGCGTCGTATTATTTTCTTCACTTTCAGACGAAGTCGTCGATGATGTGGTACTCTCGGATGAGGATGAAGAACTTTCCGGAACATGGTCACGCTTGGCCATCGCCACAATACGCTTTTTGTGAGGCATGCGTTTGACGACCTCCTCATCAATCATCTAAAGGAGCCAATTAAGATACGGATAATTTTTTATATCCAAAAAAGCCTAAATGACATGATTTTATAGATTTCTCCCCAACGAGACATCATACTGAAAATACCATCTTAGAGTAAATAAAGAGGAAAAAACTTTGGTTGGTTACTTTTGGTACAATTTGAGGTTTTTGATGTGAAAATAACTGCCATTGTGCAGCTAAATATTTTTTTCTATATCCGTTTTTATGGAGCATACGGCGAAGCAATAAATTCTGATAAAGAATTCCGGTGGCCACGTTAGTAAATTACGGTTAAATAACGAGTAATGAAGGGTAAACTCAAAAATGACTCGTTAGGGCCTCAACTTGGGGGTCAAATTCTATAAATGGCGTTATGATCTACTTATTAAACTACTGATATGATTTAACAAACCTTAGGTGGATCAGTATTTATATGAATTTTCGGTTTGATATCTTCGGTCTTTGGACTCTCTGGTACTACAACTGCAGCGGCGAGTGCGGCAAGCTCTTCGTCAGAAATCTGATCGGGAATTAAGGCAGCACCGTTCAAACCGGTTTCTTCCAGATCCACCAAACCATAACTAATTAAATGAACATTAAGATATTTTATCCAAAGACGAATTTTTAACATCCGCCAGCCCGGACTTACTACCCAGGGGCGCGCCCGGCCGTGCGAAAACGCTCGTCATATGGCACTATTACTCTAAATTTAAGGGCCAGGCCGTGTGTAATTATTACAAAAAGTCTATTAGGACAAAATTGTGGGATGAACTTTATATCGTATATTATTTGAACAACATCAATCCAGAATACCTTGAGGTTTAGAAAAAGAGAAGCGGTTTAGAATTGAGAGAGAAAAAACTGAAAAAACCCACACATAGGACACAATATTTCTCTTGCAGAATTCATGAAAAAAAGTTACCAGAAACAAATCCCTTATATTATAAAGGTTTAAGTTATCTTTAACAAATTTACCTGGAACTTGGCTCAGGGGGCAATGAATGACCAATCATGGCGGCTGTAACAATTTCGGCCGAAATGAGCTCAGTGCCGCTAATGGCGTAACCAATGTAGTCGCTATCTTTGAGAAGACCATCATTAACCCTTGACGTCACAAAATCAAGCGACCGGATTTTCATTTTTCGTATTCCACCAATTAACTGTTCAACCTAAAACAACTTCGTGAGAACGGTGCTCGCAGTCACTGTTTTACGTAAAATGAGTCACTTATTTTGATTTTTCGTTAACGAAAGTAGTTTGCTTTATATCGCCCCATTTATTGCTTATGATAATTAATACGCTAATGAACAAATAAAACATACAAAATATATGAAGGAATTTTCTATCCATTAACTTAGCATCACTTTTATTGAATCTTAACTCCCAAAGCCCTTCCCAGCGAATCTAACTAGATAAACTTCCATTTTTGGGGTTCACCCCGTTTTGGAATATTGGAGATTTGGAATAAAAATAGAGATTTGGAATACGGGGGTGTCCACTAAAACTTTTTAGACGTGCCGTTTTGGAATATGTCGTTTTGGAATATTGGAGATTTGGAATAAAAAAAACCGTTTTGGAATAAACGGGGGGTCCGCTAAAAAAACTAAAATTTTTGAGACGTACCGTTTTGGAATATTGTACTATTTTATTATGAATCTGCAATTTTGCTTTAACTATTAAATAAGCGAAATTAGTTTTTAAATGTAGCGAAAATTATTTTAACCTCCTTAACATTCCTAATTNTAACAAATTTACCTGGAACTTGGCTCAGGGGGCAATGAATGACCAATCATGGCGGCTGTAACAATTTCGGCCGAAATGAGCTCAGTGCCGCTAATGGCGTAACCAATGTAGTCGCTATCTTTGAGAAGACCGTCATTAACCCTTGACGTCACAAAATCAAGCGACCGGATTTTCATTTTTCGTATTCCACCAATTAACTGTTCAACCTAAAACAACTTCGTGAGAACGGTGCTCGCAGTCACTGTTTAACGTAAAATGAGTCACTTATTTTGATTTTTCGTTAACGAAAGTAGTTTGCTTTATATCGCCCCATTTATTGCTTTTGATAATTGATACGCTAATGAACAAATAAAACATACAAAATATATGAAGGAATTTGCTATCCATTAACTTAGCATCACTTTTATTGAATCTTAACTCCCAAAGCCCTTCCCAGCAAACTAGATAAACTTCCATTTTTGGTTATTTGAGTATCAAGCGTTGAGCAAAACTGCGCCATTTGTGACGATTTTTTTTTTCATTACATGGAAAATGAGCGGCGAATAGGCTCGAATATGAAGTGTGGCGTGGCGAAGGTTTGATTTACGGCAGACAAACATGCCGGTTTTTGTGACCAATCAAAAATGAAAATTATCGGTTTCTCGAAGTAAAACCGATAACCATTTTTAAATTTTTTTTAAAGATATGATTTTGACCAAAAATATGGTCAGCGAGGGGAGATCTTCATCCAAAAAAGTCCAAAAACATGATTTATATAAAAAAATTATTACCCGTGTTTTTCTAAATGTATATGGCTCGTTCTAAATTTTCTTACCCGTCCGAGTTTGTTACCCGCGGGAAAACACGGGTAAAAAGCCGGGTAAAACCCGAGCCCAAAAACGAGGTCGGGTAAAAAAATCGGGTCATACCCGAGCAAAAATGTTGATTGGTCACACCTTGTGACCTTATAACCAGACCCTCCCGTATGTCAATACCGTTTCTGGTTTTCGAGCCTATTCGCCGCGCATTTTCCACGCAATGAAAAAAAGTCGTCCGTAAAATACTATAAAAAAGAAAGTCGATATAAAATTGCGGTATTTTTTTTTTGTTTAAAGATTTTTGTCAGCTTATTTTAACGTATAAAAAATTGAAAACTTTAAAAGGCCCTCAAGCTGGAGATATAGAAAAAATATAGATTAAATGGGATTTTGAGTTAAAGTGACTTTACATTTTGCCTTATCACATAAATTTTGATGTTGTCAGACAACCGTTTTGTCGACTCTTTAAAATAGGATTAACGCAGCAGATATATTAAATGTATTCAACAATAAAAAATAGATTTAGTAGGATTATGAACAATTACTGTTTCTATAGTCGATCGATCACCTTATTTAAAACGGGTTAAAAATGAACAAGGATGCAGTTCAAAGAAAATTCGAAAAAACCGGTTTCTCTCATATCAGACAAATTTCCATTCCGAGATTTTTTGTTCACCCCTGCATCTGCACTGGTCTACCAATGACGGGTTTTTTTTCCGATTTCATGCCAATATTTGTATATCTCCTCCAAGACCAAACATGGTATGAACTTCATTTAAATTGCACACGTGCAAAATTTATGTGGCTAATGTACCGAAGGGGTCCCCGGTCCATGGTATTGATATACCGGTTTTTATGACCTGTCAAACTTGAAAATTGTCGGTAAATTACAACTGACTCGTCATAGATGAGTTGATCATCGTTTTTTACATGATATACATGTATATTGTTATTATATGTTACTCTAAAACTTAAAACTCCCTTTAGGTGTATAATCGGTTATTAAACCGACTTTTAAGATTCAAAACCAATCAGATAATAAGTGTCTAAAATGTTGCTATAGTACTATTTACATGTAACCGGTACAAAAATGTATCGTACCTCTTTTCGGCTAGTAAAAGGGCCGAGCATCTGTGTGTAGCAATAATCGATGAGTTTTTCCATGACATCGTGTTGAATGTCTTTCAGTGTGACCTCATCGCTCATCCAAGCTTCCCTTTCTATAATTTCGGACACGGCAGCGACGACCCCCTTATGAACACGAAATTGCTTCCCGTCACAATTAATCGTCAAATCTACGGATTTTTGTTCAATTTTTGTTCTGTGGGGTTTTTTAAGTATTTTTTTTTTGATCTTATAGTTAGAGTCCTAACAAATATAGGACATACCACAGAACTGGGAGCGTTTTTGTTGGTCGTGAAGCCGGCGCAGAATGGAATCCGCCATTCGAGCCGAGCCATGTTCGCAATATCGGGTAACGCAGTTGCGGAACTCAAACCCCTGAATGGGTAATTTAAAAAATGGTTCGAGGAAAATAAACGATTTTTATATCCCCAAAAAATATTGATAGTTGGAGAAGCCCCAAAAATAGCGCTATATAGCAGCTAACCGTCAAAAATTCCGGTAAATTAAGACCGGAAAAAAATGCGAAATTACGGACGATGTATTAGTGGTGTTGAGTTCACGTTTGGGTGTAAATTTACATTTTTCCGATATCGCTATATAGCATTTTTCAACCGATTATTCAAATTTGAAACATCTTTACGCTATACGAGTCAAGTTACAGTTCTTTACAATGTAAAAGGAGACCCTTATTTCAGTCGGGCCTTTAAGTCACATATATATCTCACCTTGCACAGCCTATTTGCTGCCGGTGACACATTTTTCACATCGTGATCGTGCCACTGGCTGCTGGTTGTGGTCGTGGTTCGCTCCACCTGGGTGCCCGTGGATACACGGCCGCGATTTCCATTAAACTGGTGACTGAAGTGGCACTGTTTTGGTTTGCGCCGATTTTTTTGGGTCGCCTGTTCTTTTCGCTCGACTACTGTCGTCTCGGTTGAACACTCCCGCGTGAATTGTCCGGTTTGAATTGCCCGTGTCGTACTTGAAGCCTTTACTTGAATGCCACGTTCAGCTGGAAACAAGATTTAATTGAGGCAAAGGGGTACGTTGAGAATTGTTTTAAGGGGAATTGTTTAAAGGGGTATGCACAGTGCATACTATATATATGCAGTCCTTACTTCCAATACCTACAGGTACAATTTCTAGACAACATATTTCCGGTTTTCAATCTCGAAACAGCGTCCGTATTGGGGTGAATTATCTTAAAGTGTCCATTTTCGACTGTTTTAGGGATATTTTTTTCCAAAAGCATCCGTATTGGAAGAAATCGTCCGTATTGACTGTAAGGACTGTATATTTGATTTCGAAATAATGATTTCGCCTCTATCCTTCGATCAATGGTTAGAATAAAACAAATAAAAAGGACGGGGTCACAAAAATTATTTCATTTGCTTTAGCAAATATGTTTACTTTCACAATTTATAAAAAGATAGCCAAATGGATTCCAAAGTTAAGAAAAAAAGTTTGGCCAGGACTTGAACATGCCTTAAGGACACTTGACAAAAAAAGTGGCCGACCATGATTATTTGCAAGCATTTTCAGATTCATTCCGTAATACGGAATCCGTACAAAATGTTTCTTATCTTAGAATAAAATCGAGTTCGGAAACTACAAAAAGTTATTTGCACAAAAATATGGGTAGAAAGCAAGCAAGACATATTTTAAAATGTGATGTTAGTCCAATAATATACAATAGGGTTAATAACCTTTTTTACCTCGTTGTCTTCCACTACTTGAAACGACCGAGAAACCTGAAGAATCACGATTGCGCGGAGAACTCACGGTCGACGAATTTCCCGATCCTCGACGCGCAGCCGATTTTGGACTCTCAAACCGACTATGCTTAAGTCGACCAACAGGCATCGAGCGCTATAAGATCCAGTTATCATTTTGACTTTAATTTTACTAAGGTCGTTTTTGTTTTTAGTCTAAACCAAAATTT
>SCLG01000004.1:447967-461653 GCA_004367875.1 Oikopleura albicans
TCGTATTGATGCAAACAATTAGAAATAATCACCTCATTCTCTGCCATGGCCAGATCACCATTGGCCATTACAATTTAAAGCAGTTACTGTAGAGCTGTGGTTCGTTTCCTGATTTTTTTATTCGGCTGTTGTAAAAAGAGAGTATCAGAGACCGATTTTCGTCGTCCTCAACAAAGCATTCAATATTATACAGCTCGACGAACCCGACGGATGGGTTCGTAACCAGATGTCTAAAATTGTATTCGTTTTAGCAGCTGTTGCGACTGTCTGGGATATTTCCGAAAAAATAATGTAGCAGTTTTTTTATGAAATATGTTGCGTTTGATGAGAAAAAAAAATAGTTATATTCATATACAATTTTTACTTAACAAAAAGGTTCATACGAGAAGTTATTGGAATCAACGGAAAAAACAAATACTCGCTTCATTCCATATTATCTTTTGCTGTAGTGAACGCGCGATATTAGTTTCGTATTATTTTGGAATTGGATACGAATCATATCATATATGATGCTCAAAGAAAATTTGAGTAATTTGAATACAAATAATTCAATTTTCTGCCGGTTTATCTAACTGGTAAAAAAACGGTTAAAATACAAAATTGTCGGTTTCTCGAGATAGAGATGGAAATTAGTAAGTTACCCAATTAAAGGTCGCTGATTTCATTTTTGGGGTCGGTTTTGACAAATGATCCCTCTAAGGCGTCAAATAAGAACTTGCTTAAAATGGCCAGTTATGGTAATTCTACGGCGCGATTTTTTACAGCGATCCGGAAAATATTTTAAAATTATCCAACTTGAAATTTGACCTTATTTGTCTACTTTGAGACAAATAAGTGTCAAATGGCGACTTGCAGGAAATTCCCCGTTATTTTACTCATTCAATCCCATTTTTGATGACGATTACAAATATCCTATTACAATTATCATGAAAAATCGAGCTAAAAGCCCGAAAAAAGTTTATCCCTAAGTTTTAAGTGATGGTCCCAGGTTGTTACTAGCAAAAAAGTTCCGAAAGCCAACCGAACACAAAATTGAATTTACAACACTGCGAAAAACTGGGTTAGCTAAAAAACGGTTTTAACTCAATATAGGCATTTTCTATGTATGGATCAAGCACGTCTAGTTTCATAATGCGCATTAAAAATGTGTTCGAAAGAGTAGCATTATTAACAATTTCAAGACATTGGTAATTTGACCCCATATTCGTTTAAAAGTTGGCCCAATGGGGGGTGGGTCAAATTTCAAGTTTGAGAATTTTAGATTAGTATAGTCGTGATCACTGTAAAAAATCGGATCGAATAAGTACCATAAAGGCCCATTAAAAAGTAAAAAAAAAACTCTTTACCCAAAAATATGAAAATTTCACCATAACCGTTACTAAAAATTGATTTAAAAAAATGTCAGTCCCCAGAAAAGCTGGTAATTTTTAAACATATAGTCTATATGATATAGAAGATACTATGCGCTTTCATATGAAACGTTCAACTCTACCAGGAAATGAAAAAAATAATTTTTTTGCCAGAAATGGGCAAACTTGCATTTTTTGTAAAATTTCAGGGTTAAAAAATACATACCGCTTCAATTTGAGGTTCACAAAGTATATATACACAGGGTGCGCAGTTATCTTGCGAACTTGGTAATCAAAAAGTCGCAAGATAAGCGTTTTTTCGCAAGATAACTGCTCAATGCGTAGGTGAAAACGGTGAAAAAACCCAAAAACGTAGTGATATTTTACCACTCTTTATTACCTTTAAAGTTTTATAACAATTAGTAAGTCGAATTTCGGACGTTTAACCGCCTAGTTGAACCCACGTGTTTGAATAAATTCAAGTATACTAAAGACCCCCTGCGCCGTTATCGGGTCAACATTTCGAGGTAAAATTCTGACCCGATAACGGCGCAGGGAGTAGGCGGAATGTCTGGAAAATTTTGATCGAAGATTTTGACCCGATAACGGCACAAGCGGGGATTTTCTAGAACGTCCTATATGTCTCTGTGTTTATTTCATATTTCTGAATTTGAAATTTTATAAAAAAAAGATATTATTCGAAATTGGCCCTTAGAATAGTTTTTTGTATCATACGTTCATTGGACTAATAATTTCACTCGATAAAGCAGTCGTTTATATAGAGAAAAAATTGGTCATTCTTTCAGAAAAACTTGCCTTCAAAATATTCTGAAAAATAGACAAAAGATTGAGAAGTCAAACATTGATTGAAAAAAAGGATTTAAACTTATTTTAAGGACGAATTTTTTTTTTGGCCCGATAACGGCGCAGTGCGTAGGTGGGGTTGATGGAAAATTTTGAGTCAAAATGTTGACCCGATAACGGCGCAGGGGGTGTATAAAAAATTTAAGTTCAAGATTTATTCGGAGAAAAATTGTAACTTAATTTCAATCAGAATATTTTTCGCAAGATCACTGCTCAGTGCGTGGGCGGAAGACGCGAAAAAAACGTACGAGCGGCAATTTTTGGCAAGATAACTGCGCACCCTGTGTATTCGGAATCAGTGAAACGAGATCTTTTATTTAAGACTTATTTTAGCGAAATCGAAGAAAACTCCAAAATTTTCAACCTACGCAAAAAAATTCTCGAGAGCTACAAAGTGCACGTTTCTGATTTTGGATATCGTTTGTGGTACTCCTAAACCCGAAGTTTGTGGGCAGCCTTCTGCCCACCGGGGTAGTGCCCAGTTTTTTTCAGTCAAAAAAAAAATCTTCAAATTAAAGCAACGAGTACACTATCTGATATAGTTTGACGCACTCAACAAAACATTGTTTCTGTTACTCCTGAACCCGAAGTTCATGAGCGGCCTAGTATGTAGTAAGAACACGTTATCCGATTTCGGCGAAAAACCCCGTCTTTATTGTAACAAAAAAGTGTAAAATCACACGTTAGTTTTTCGTGGCTCATTCTATAAAAATCCAATTCTGAATCAATTCATTAAATCGGCGTCCAAATATTTCTCTTATTTATATAAAGCATCATTTATATGCATTTATATGCATTATCATTTGTATGCATTTTCCATAATATAAATGTGTTCAATAGCTTCTCTGTTAAGGATGGGTAGGTAGCATTGTTTACAAACTTTACTGCACGGGAAACCGCTATAAAAAATGTTCTACTACATGAATTTCATTGTTTTTTGTTGTGTCTAATGTGTAAATGTGGGAAGCATCACATGACAACATTTTTGAGACCATAACTGTTGCCCTAGAACCCCCACGTGGCCGTAAACTTGGCAAAGTTTCAGATCTCCGAGTTGTATTTGATCTACTGTGCTAAACCGATTGACTTCGTTTNTGCAAACAATTAGAAATAATCACCTCATTCTCTGCCATGGCCAGATCACCATTGGCCATTACAATTTAAAGCAGTTACTGTAGAGGTGTGGTTCGTTTCCTGGTTTTTTTTATTCGGCTGTTGTAAACAAGAGAGTATCAGAGACCGATTTTCGTCGTCCTCAACAAAGCATTCAATATTATACAGCTCGACGAACCCGACGGATGGGTTCGTAACCAGATGTCTAAAAATTATTCGTTTAAGCAGCTGTTGGGACTGTCGGGGAAATTTCCGAAAAATACTGTAGCAGTTTTTTTATGAAATATGTTGCGTTTGATGAGAAAAAAAATTAGTTATATTCATATACAACTTTTACTTAACAAAAAGGTTCATACGAGAATTTATTTGAATCAACGGAAAACACAAATACTCGCTTCATTCCATATTATCTTTTGCTGTAGTGAACGCGCGATATTAGTTTCGTATTATTTTGGAATTGGATACGAATCATATCATATATGATGCTCAAAGAAAATTTGAGTAATTTGAATACAAATAATTCAATTTTCTGCCGGTTTATCTAACTGGTAAAAAAACGGTTAAAATACAAAATTGTCGGTTTCTCGAGATAGAGATGGAAATTAGTAAGTTACCCAATTAAAGGTCGCTGATTTCATTTTTGGGGTCGGTTTTGACAAATGATCCCTCTAAGGCGTCAAATAAGAACTTGCTTAAAATGGTTTGAAAATTTTAGATTAGTATAGTCGTGATCACTGTAAAAAATCGGATCGCATAAGTACCATAAAGGCCCATTAAAAAGTAAAAAAAAAAATTCCAAAAATATGAAAATTTCACCATAACTGTTACTAAAAATTGATTTAAAAAAATGTCAGTCCCCAGATAAGCTGGTAATTTTTAAACATATAGTCTACATGTATATTATATAGAAGATACTATGCGCTTTCATATGAAACGTTCAACTCGACCAGGAAATGAAAAAAAATTTGAAAAAAAAATTTTTTTTGCCAGAAATGGACAAACTTGCATTTTTTGTAAAATTTCAGGGTTAAAAAATACATACCGCTTCAATTTGGGGTTCACAAAGTATATATACATAGGGTGCGCAGTTATCTTGCGAACTTGGTAATCGAAAAGTCGCAAGATAAGCGTTTTTTCGCAAGATAACTGCTCAATGCGTAGGTGAAAACCCCAAAATCGTAGTGATATTTTACCACTCTTTATTACCTTTAAAGTTTTATAACAATTAGTAAGTCGAATTTCGGACGTTTAACCGCCTAGTTGAACCCACGTGTTTGAATAAATTCAAGTATACTATATAAAAAATTTCAGTTCAAGATTTATTCGGAGAAAAATTGTAACTTAATTTCAATCAGAATATTTTTCGCAAGATCACTGCTCAGTGCATGGGCGGAAGACGCGAAAAAAGCGTACGAGCGGCAATTTTCGCAAGATAACTGCGCACCCTGTGTATTCGGAATCAGTGAAACGAGATCTTTCATTTAAGACTTATTTTAGCGAAATCGAAGAAAATTCCAAAATTTTCAACCTACGCAAAAAAATTCTCGAGAGCTACAAAGTGCACGTTTCTGATTTTGGATATCGTTTGTGGTACTCCTAAATCCGAAGTTTATGGGCAGCCTTCTGCCCACCGGGGTAGTGCCCACAAATTTTTCAGTCAAAAAAAAAATCTTCAAATTAACGAGTACACTACCTGATATTGTATCAGTGAAACAGTTTGATGCACTCAACAAAACATTGTTTCTGTTTCTGCTGAACCCGAAGTTCATGAGCGGCCTAGTATGTAGTAAGAACACGTTATCCGATTTCGGCGAAAAATCCCGTCTTTATTGTAACAAAAAAGTGTAAAATCACACGTTAGTTTTTCATGGCTCATTCTATAAAAATCCAATTCCGAATCAATTCATTAAATCGGCGTCCAAATATTTCTCTTATTTATATATATCATCATTTATATATGCATTTTCCATAATATAAATGTGTTCAATAGCTTCTCTGTTAAATATAAAACTATATTTTGATGGATAGTAATTTTCAAATTTCTTTGATTCATCGATGCAAAAACATTTAACCCATTTCTGCAATGGTAAAAAAGCATTCAGTGCGAATTTAAACATTTTTTCTCGTATGACTCATTCTTTACGCCAATTAACATCTCTTTTCTGAACATCCACCGAATACTCGCAAATAATTTCCACAATAATTCTCTTTTTAATAATATAAATAATATTATTAATAGTTTCTCTGTAATTTTACTACATAGTTTTTCCAACAAAACAATAACGCATTTTTTTTTTCAAATTCCTCTGAGAAGTTCCAATGCTCGAAACCAAACACGAGCCCGCAAGACGGATCCATATCTGCAGACCCCGCAATGCGGTCATTATGTTAAAAAATATTCGTAATTAAACGCGTACTATATTCCTGATTCATTCTCTATGTCAATAAAATCCCCATTTCGAACATCCAATGATCCCATAAAAAGTTAAACACAATAATTTATGCCTTATAAATAGTTTCTCTGTAATATAGACCGGCACAATTTTCAGAATAATATTTATTCAAATTCCTCTGAGCATGATATCCAATTCCAAAACAATACGAAACTACTCGCGCTCGTTTACTACAACAAAAATTGTCCGCAGAGCGGGTTCATTTATGTAGAAGCCGCAATGCAGTCTATCAAAAAAAAAATAATATTGAGTTAATCGCGTAATTTTTTTTTTTTTTTGTCCCATTCCAATAAATCCTCGTATTGAACATTCCATTCGCTCCGCAATATTTCTCGTATTATATCTATATATTTTAAATAATATATATAGTAATAATTATATATAACGTATAATGTAAATAGCTTCTCTGTAATATAACCACTCGAACCAAAAAATAAATACAAAATAATATTGTTTCAAATTCCTCTGAGTAGATATCCGATGCCACAACAAAAAAAATATGAAACCAATTTCTCATTATACAACAACAAAACAACAACAAAAAAAGGTGTTGAAATCTGATAGTTGTGCGTTGGTGCGTGTGGTGTCGTTGTGCTTTCTGTTGTGTGTGTGAGTGTATGTATCGTTGTGCTGTGAGCGAGGTAGGTATCGCTCTCTGCTACCCCACTCTCTTCTCAAATTTTTTTTTTGTCTTCTGTTTAGTTGCTCTAACCCTAACCTGTTTAAGACGCAGGCTACCCAACCCGAAAAAAAATAAATAAAATAAAATACACACAAAAAATGTAATAATAAAAAAAAATGCGCAAAACGAACCAAAAAAAACAGAGAGGAAAGGCCATTCGAGCTCCGCATTGATGAACGAGCGAGACGCTTGAAATGAGAGGTGATCGATATTAGCCAATCACCGCTCCGCTTTTAACCCACAGTGAATGCGCGTCAGTAATTCACCAATTGTAGGGTCGAGCACGGCTGAAAAATGACACGGCAGCCAATCGACTCATACTCTTGGTCACTTGAGATTAAAAAACGGGTAGTCGGTCAAAGCCGTTCGTTTTTTTTCTACATTTTTTACATATTTCTTTTTTTTTTGGTTCACGTTTTTTTTTACGGTCGCGCGCCGGTTAACCGCGGTTTAAGCAATAATATAAATCTATCTTCATTGATCTGTAAATGGCGCTTCAAAGGGATTGGCACCTAAAAATGGACTCCAAAGTACTGTTTAATTCACTGTTATGGATTCGACGAATTTTTTATTATTTTTTTTTGACAAATAATTTTTTTAAGCCGAGGGAACTATCGAGAAAATTGTAAACCTAGGGAGTTTTTAATCGTGGGCACACCAAGCTGATGAATTATCATAAAATGTCCCGGATATTTTAGAACTAGTTTTCCAATGCACCTTATAAAGCATATCTGGGAGGTATTCTTAATTTTTCTATCAAATAAACTATCAATTTTCCTCCTTTTTTAACGAAAAGGTTGCGTCTTGAAAGGTCATTTGACCCTTCTAGCAGCGATTTTTGATCCGAACCGACAGTCATCGAAATTTTCAAGAATTAAGGCGATGTGATCAGATCTGATCACATGGACTCCCGAGAGTTAAAATACCTGGCGCTAAATTCATGCGAAGTATTTGAATTTTATTTCTATTGGTTGGTGATTTAGGAATCCCCCTGATAAATCGTATGTAACTAGTAAGAAGTACAGCTCATCGTTTGTAGCTTGTTGAATTCTAAAAAACTGTGTAAAAGCATGCCTCTTTCACTTTGTTTAGGTGAAGTTTAAAAAAAGTCTTCGGATTTCTTGGCAAGAAATCATGCTTGATATGTTAAACAAGGCTTGTTTAGTAAAAAATAAAATAGTAATCAACAAAATAATGTGGTTAAATGGTTTTATTCACGGTAATTTATGATCTTTTGAAACTTAATTTTCTTTCTGGTTGTCCTTTGTTACCCAGTACGGTACTGGCAGTACCTTATAACGCCACCGTTTGAATCGGTATTTTTTTTCTTTTTGGGCGAAAGGGTAATCGGCCGAGATTACACTGGTCAGAAGTGGAAAATATTTGGCGGGTTACCCTTTGGCCCAATAAAAAAAAACGATTCACACCGTGGCCTTATAATCACTCCGCCTTTATAAAAATACGCATAGGACATTTTACTAGAATCCACTTATGTAGCTTTTATCCTCGTGTCGTCGGACATTTGGTTTACTCGAGGCGCCTCAGGTGCCAATAAATGTGTCTTACAAAACACACTCCTACAAAATATGGTTCCGGTCGGGGCCATTTCAAGCTGGCAAGAGTTCAACAATTCAGAAACTAGCTGGACAATATGTTAGTGAAAAATCATGTCCAACACCCGGTGTACAAGTCACTGTTATTTATTGGCCCGCCAAAGTAGCATTTAGTGGCGAACTCATCATGTTTCGTTTGGAATTATGGGAAGGTATATATCTGTAAAAGAGAAAATACAATACGAGCGTTAAAAGTAACGGATTATACCCAACCCTCCTATAAGTATATAAGGTCAACGGTTTGGCGAGCGGTGAACATTAAACTGGCGTTTTTCTGTGTAAACGACAGTTTCCTAAACTTTCATTATTATCTAAAAAACTTGGGATATATATTTGTTTTAGCAGAAATCAACCGATACCTTATAATTATTCGTAAGGTCATAGACTATGAGTCATAGTCAATTGAGCCATTCTCGTATTGTCAATAGTTTTCAATAAAGTATTCATAACTCGAAACGCTATGTTTTAAAGTGAATTTAAGTTTTATTCTTTTAGGGGGTTGGTTATAAGGTCTGAAATTTGCTCGGTTATATGCTCGTATGGTCTTTCTTGAGTCTTAGGTCTAATGCCTTTGCCAAAGTCATGTATTTTTGGGAAAAATATAAAAATCATGTCTTTTCGAAGTTTTTTGGTTTACTAACCTCTGGTGATCATTGTACAGGTCTGGTTGGTTATGAGGTCAGCCACCTTTTAAGGTCAAGTCAGTTTTTTGACCTTGAATTTATAACCAACACCCCATTTAAGACTTTTTCAAAAAAGACCAAATAAGACCACACTGGGCCTAGCTGGGTGCGTCTTTGCATTTTTATTCACGAATTATTTAGCCGGCTCGAGCGCTGCCGCAAGATTCCAAAATTTGGAACAAATGGATTCGCCAGATGCCATCGTGTTGACCTTCTCATCGGTCGACCGAAACACATTTGACACAATTCCGGAACTTATAACAGAAATTGAATCCGAAGTTAATAATGATCCACTCATGGTACTTATTGGAACGCATGCAGGGTCGGATTCATTAAAAATTATTTGAGATTTTCTGTAAACTATCGAAATCCCCTGAAGGTTTTCCTCGAAATGCGCGGAAATTCGTCTTTTGTTAATATGGTTTCATAAAAACCGTTTTTTGATTGAAATTCGATGAAAATTTCGAAAAAAAAAAACTTTTTCTCTGAAAGATCGAAGTGCCGCTATAATAGTAGTCGGATAAGCTCGAGGTTTTCCCATTATATTTTGCAAGATAACTTGACGAGCTGTAATTTTGCACAAGATAATTGGAAAGGCACGCTTCAAAATATAACCAGTATCACGCAGGAGGCTCTGTAAAAGATGATGGCATGTGCAAATTGGCACATTTTTTTCCAAATTCTACAGGGGGGTCTGGTTATAAGGTAAGAAGGTGTGACCGTTATAAGGTCAAGTCATCTTTGTTCACTAAGGTCAAGTCATTTATGGCAAGATAAACCATGTCTTTATATGATATACAATTAGAACAGCATTTGCTTTAGGAAAAAAACACGGGTACTATTTTTTAGAGAAATCGTGTCTTTTTGAGACCTCCCCCGCTGGCCATATTTTTTTGGGCAAAATCATATGTTTTTAACAAAAATTTAAAAATGGTTATAAGGTCAAGTCATTTTTTTGGGCTTGACCTTATAATCAGACCTCCCTGTAAAAAAATTGCCTAAGCTGAAATAGGCGGGTTTTTTTACCTTTTTTGCTCTCTAGCGTGAAACCTAGCAGTTTTACAGATCTTTTTTGCAATGTTGGACTAACGAGAAAAACTACTTCGAATAAGATGCTTTTCAAAAAATTTTTTTCTGAGCCCGCACATAAGTCTCAAATGTCCCAATATGAAGTTCACAATGTTAAATGTCAAATACTTTACCGTTATTTTTGCAAAAATTACACTTTTCGCATCATTTTATGTTTTATTTCTAATTTTTCCCCTTATTTTGAATGATCTAAATGAATGTACTGAATGGGAAAACCCGGTTGACTTTCAATGACTCATCTTATTTTTTACCCCTGAGTCATAATGACACGAACCAAAACAAAAAGCTGACGTGTCCTTCGCTACGCGAAACTTATTATTTTTTTTATTTTTTCCATGATGAGCAGAATACACACAAATACAGAGAGACAATTTTGAATTCGATGTGTTGATAGATATTTGGCCGCCGAAGTCCCAGAGTCTGAAGCGCGGAGTTTTGCGCGCGATAATCATCTTCATTTATTACGCATTAAGGTAGTTGGTGTTTTACGGCAACTCTAAACTGATAATACGATAATCTTTTACACGTGTAAACACCACTTAACCAGTTATCTTTACACCAAAAGTACTCAAAATATAATTTAATAATAATTGGGTAGAGTGTAGGCGCCAACGGATTTTTTTTGTTAACTCGTCCACTTTTTTTGTGGACTCTCGAAGCCACACTCTAATTTCCATTTTCCCGAAACTTGTGATAAAAATACACTTTAGCCACAAAATTTAAAATTCCCATTTAAAACTAGCAGGGCATTAATTTCCGCCGTCAAAAGTTGTTGCTGGATTTTTGCTTCTTTGGTTATTCATAAAAAAATTGAGACATATCGAACTCAAGGTATACCAAGATATCTTTTTAAGATATTAGAATAAAGGCTATACATAAAGGCTATGTATATGTTTATATATAGGAATTGCGTAATGATAGGAATCTCATTTTTCTAAAAAAAAAATCTATGATATAAATAATATATTTATAATTATAAAATTGTAATGAATATTTCCACTTGAGATGCAGCATGTTTTTTAGTTGCCGCAAAATAACATCACCCAAAGAACGTAAATACGGGTCATAGAAACGATCACACAATCGATGGATGGACCTCAATTACAGAGTGTGCGCCCGTTTTGTTCACCCTTTGTGATTTGTTGTGGAAACGAGATGCAATTATTGCACAACAGGGTGTTGACGTATAATTGATTTGTTTTCTTTTTCACTGATTACTTATCCGTTCAAAAATTAGGATGCTTATTTTTTTTTCTTAAAGGAGATTCTTTCGTATTATGCACATCGATTATGATGGGGAAGTGATTAAACCATGTTTTGTAAGATTATATGGGCCAAAATATTTTTTTCGACGCGCAAGCAGTAGCTTCCTATTTATTTCGGCTAATTGTATTTTCAAGATTTTTAATAAGTGACTTTTCGATATACAACGATTTACGGGTAATCGTATATGACCCATATATGGTAATTTACCCGTATAATTGTATATCGAAAAGTCACTTATTAAAAATCGTGAAAATACAATTAGCCGAAATAAATAGGCAGCTACTGCGTGCGCGACGAAAAAATTAGTTTTACAGAAACCTTGAAATGCTTCGCCCAGGAGTTATTATAAGTACGTTATTGTAAGTGTATTACTAATATTCATTTTTCAAATTTCGGCGTCTGTACGATTTTAATTACCTTCAAAATTTAAGCGAGATTAGAGAGTCATGTGCATTTTTGGTATTAGTTAGTTATCGGTAAAGAGGTTTCTTATTCCAATTTCAAGTGTCTATCAGAGATGATGATATCATAGTTTATTCAAACAAACTGCTTCCAAAATTATTTTATACTGCTCTATCAAAGTTACTATTTTTTTTTATAATTTATTATAAAAAACGTCTTTTTTAGATCTGACGAATGCCCAACAGAGTTAGCGGTGGTGGCGGAGGTTCCAACCTCACAGCGCCCGTAGACTTCATCACCGGCTGGTTTTGGGGTCTTGTAAATTTCGGTAAATAAACTACGAAGTTAATCCGCTATATAAAGTGATTTTATTTTTTACTTTAGTTGTTATATTTTTCTCAACAATGTTAAATATGGAACCGCCTGCAAGTTCGACTCGAAGTGGTGATCGTCTAGGTCGTGGCGGCGGAAGAGGAAATGATGGCGGCGGTGGAGGCGGTGGACCAAAGAAATTTGGCACCGTCAATGACTTCAGGTAAATTTTCAGACCAAAATTTACCGGGGTGGTTATCGGGTCTGGTATTTTATACGCTATTTTACAATTGACTCGAGTCTTTACAACTAAAGTATTTTTGGGAATTAATATTGAGGGAAAAAATTGGTCGTTTTAACGGTTTTCGTCTTTAACTGAAAACCTTGAGGTAATTTTTTTCTAAGTGAAGTCCAAAAATCTTCGACACGTGAACTCTTGGTCAATATTTTTGTTCAGGAAAAAAGCTGGTCCGAAAATGCCTGCAATGGGTGGCGGATGAGGTCGATAAATGGCAGGGTAGCCGCCCTGCCGCTTGGTTGTCGTGGTCGTTTCAGCGCTTTGTTGTACAAATGAAAGATTTTTTTCAAACGTAGCGTTCGAGTAGCTCATATTTGCATCTAATTCATTAGCAAATCTATTCTTTCACTTGCGAAAGCGACTTTATGACGTCATTTCAACAAACTGATCTATTCGGGGTGAAATGACTGACGAAATTGATCACACAACCGTATTTTATTTGAAGCTTTGTCTTAATTCCTTTCCCACTTTCCTCCATTATTGTTTAAAAAGGCAGAAGTTAGAATTTTTATAAAGTACAAATTGTTATATATCTGATATGAATAAAGGGGAATTGGACGAGATTTGTTCAGAAATTACATTTTTTGCATTTAACGTGGTTAAAGTGAAAAAAGGTTCAAAATTTTAGTTCATAGTGAACTTCCGGATCTTGCAGGTATTTTTTTTTTGGTGACTGACGTCGAAATTCAAAATCCTTCAGCAGGTTTAAAATTGGATCGTTTTAACGTGTTAACAAGTTCAAAACCATACTTCCAATCTTGTAAGATGGGTTTGTTACCCCCCATATTTAAATGATAATCTATTGGAAGTTGTTCGGTTCGTACTTTATATCAACTCAAACTATGTCTGTTAAAATACACGCCAGGTGCGCAGTTAGGTTATTACGCCCGCGGTAAGCAAAATGCTAAATGTGAACCCTTCTCTAGTAGCGATAACTTAAAAGCGTGCTTGGTAAAAATGTTTTTCCGTTCTTATTTTTGGTGTATAACTACCAAGTAGTCTAGGATGTCATGGATTAGCACTTTCACCACTTTTTAAGACCCAAAATATACCTTTTGAGCACTCAGGTTTTAACGCAAATGAGTAGGAAAATGGTAGTAAAAGTATACAATTATAAGTTATAATATATCCGGTTATAATTTATAACCGGATATATTTTTGCCCAATTTATAAAGGCTGTCAAATGACATAAAGTTTTTCACCAATTTTCGACGAATTACTGCTAGGGTAGCTGGGAAATAATAAACGGTCCAATAACCGGATTTAACACGAATAATGATAGTTTGTACGAGTATACACCCGATATATACTTGGGTTTTTTGGGGAAAATCCCAAAATGTTAACATATTTCCATTTAAGCATTTTCGGAAAAAAGTGTCCCTTAATTGAGCTATGTTAACCCCGTGTAATATTCATCGTTCACAATGTTGTGTATTAATTAAATTAATCCAAATATAAATTTTTATTGTTTACTGTTCCCGAAAAACATTTGCGTTAAGGTCTGCTCACACTCGATTTATGATAAGGGTTTCAGACCATAATTGGGTCATGATGCGGAGATA
>SCLG01000004.1:463058-486802 GCA_004367875.1 Oikopleura albicans
TGTATTAATTAAATTAATCCAAATATAAATTTTTATTGTTTACTGTTCCCGAAAAACATTTGCGTTAAGGTCTGCTCACACTCGATTTATGATAAGGGTTTCAGACCATAATTGGGTCATGATGCGGAGATAGCAAAATAGGCAAATAATTTTTAACGAAGAAATCGTTAAAAAAAAAATTGGAGAAATCATCTGTTTTGTCTATTTCTATGTCTCGTCCCCTTTCATTATTAATGCTAACTTATTGTTATTTTTTTTTGTTCTGCTACGTGGTGAGTAACAACCGAGTTAGGCGTGTTGTTATTTTAAGGCATAGAAGATCCATGTGTTGCGTTAAAGATAATTTATTCTTTAATTTCTTTATAAATATAGAACGTGCATTAAAGTTTATTCTGTCTTCAAGAAGTTGATTTAAATAAAGCAAGAGAAAAATTGAAAAAAAAATCGAGATTTGATTTTTTACAAAGGCAACGGCTGGGATATACAGTTAAGTCGTTTTAATTAAGCTCCACACATTTTACGTACAAAAATAGTAAAGCAACAACGGATTTTTTTTTGGTATTTACGAAATTAATGCATTTATGCAACCTTTTTCCGCTTTACTGAGAGTAAAATTAATTAAAAACTGTTTTGGTGCCTGGGAGTTAACAGTGGGGGTAGTCGACATGAAGTTTTTTCGGCAGTGGATCAAAGGCTGTTGGTAGGTCCAAATAAGGCTTTTCGGCACGTTTTAAAAATGGTGGATTACCCGTGGGCACCCTAGTAGCGACCTACATGTATTTTTTTTGTATTTTGCAGAGAAAAATGTTTTAAGTCAGTGACACATTAAATTTCAGAGCAGAACTAAAGGCAAACTGCCTTCAGTTTTTTTGAGTAGCATGTTTTTTAGGAAAAAATCTTTAAAATCATGTCTTTTTACGTTTTTTTTGGATGAAGACCCCCCTCCCCCTTTTTTCTAATCGTGTCTTTTTACACGTTGTTCTATAAAACCATGTCTTTTGAACTTTTCCCCAGCACTAAGTTTTTATTCTGGAAACAATTCAGGTTGGTTTTAAGGTCAAGTCAGTTTTCTCAAAGTGCATTAAGGTGAAGTCAGTTTTTTTAGACCTTGACCGTATAACCATCCCCCCTTTAGTCGCATAAAAAATGATTAAAACAAAAAAAAATTTCGGGGTAATAAGCGGCGCATGCTGCTTTCATTTGTCTAAATGAAAAATATGTAAAACGTAAAATAAAATCTAAATTTCCGTTATTATGGGTTAATTATGACGATGTTTATCAAAATTCACTGGGGCTCAACTTTTAAGAATCCGTCGAACAAATCCATGTTTAGGCAGACTTGTTCGATCGAAGATATTGATTTGTTTGACCCTCTCGAAAAAAAAAGTCGAACAATTTAATAAATCCCCCGTTTGCTCTGCCGATGACCGGGTCGAAATTTAAAAATTTAGAATTAGCTAGCGTTTTGTAAATGGCATTCGTATAATAATAACATCTAACTTGCTTTCGAATCCTTATGAGAGATTTTGACAAAAAAAACGCAAGTATTTTGGGACACTCCAATAAAATCTGTTAAGAAATGATTACAATATATGTATCGTGTGATTGTTTGTATAACTTATGCTTTAAAAATCACACCTAAAATTAAGAAACTCATTAATAATACAAATGTTTCCTTTTTGATAGGTATACGAGGCGTATATTAAGATTGTCCACTTCAAATGATAAATAATTTATGCCGCTAAAGGTGGAATGGTTCTTTTTTTTGGGTGTAAAAAATACTGTATTAATGATATTTAGAATATTTACCCAGTATGTGGCAAGCTATTATATCATGTTTGAGTTAGCTTTATGAACTATAGTTACGATAAATATATGATTTATTCATATTTTTTATACAGAAGAATTTTAATTTTGTTAAACAGTACGAGCGGAATTGATATGTTGGAATCGGATTTTATTTTAAAAGTTAAGTGAAGGCAGAATGTAACAGCACATATTTGTGCTCGACTTAGTTTAATTTTAAGGTTTTCATCTGAATATTTTATAGATTTATTTAAATAAGAGACTTCAGTCATAGAACAAATCACGATAAAAACTCTGGTAGCACTTACGAACATTCATGCAAAAAAAAATATTTGTAGACTAATATTTGTATGGCCCATTGTGTAAAAAATCTTATTACAGTATATTCGATTCATATAATACGTATACGATTATAATTTACACAATGGGTCATACAAATATTAGCCTACAAATATCTTTTTAACATGAATGTTCGTAAGTGCTACCAAAATTTTTATCGTGATTTTTTAGGTTTCAAATGTACACAAACGGACAATTGTCATGTTATTATATATTTATATATAGCGTTTGTTATACATAATAAACCTTTCTTTTGTTTTAGATGGAAAGGAGCCTTTGTAAAAAGTAATCTGTTACTGTTATATGGAACCGTATGTATCGTTGATAGGGGAAGGTATCCGAAATATAACCCCAGGAAGTACAGCTTGTCGTCTCGGTTGTAGTTGTCATTGCTCTCGGGAGCAAGAAAATTTCGTTTGCAACGATGAGTCAAACGTTATTGCCGGCCTTAACTCTCACTGGGTCGAGGACGGCGCTATTTTGGCCATGGCGCGACCGGCCGAGCCCTATATGCGCGCCGTTATTCAAGAATTTTGCGCCAAAAATATCCTCACCGTTATTAACCTGCAGCAGCATGGGGAGCATGAGTTTTGTGCTACTCTTGTCGGCGGTGCCTTCACCTACAAGCCCGAAACACTGATGAAAGCAAATATTAGGTGGTTATTTTTTAGGCCAGGCAAATTTTCCTTAATTATTAACGGCGGTTTTTAGATACCGTATATTTTAATTTTACTCCGTATTACGGAGTAAGTCATATATGAAGTTTTCACCTCGGACTAAGATTAACTCCTGAAAGTAAGGTTAGATGAAATCGTTTTTATTTATGCATTTAAACATTATTCATTGCAATTAATCTGAAAAAAATTGTAAAACAAAATCCTATCGTTTTTTCCATATATTTGTAAAATCCACAGTTTACATTTTGTGAACTTTATTTGCTATTTTCCGCTCATTTAAACATCCCTTACTATGAGACCCTTTATGAGCCCCAAAAATAACCATTTAAAGCTACTACAACTTTCCGACGGATGATTTTGGCGTGTGGCCAATTGACCGTTTACTCGATATAACCAAAGTGGTGAGTTTTGCCGTGAGTGAAGGCGGCGTGGCGATTCATTGCCATGCTGGTTTGGGTCGTACGGGGGTTATTTGTGCTTGTTGGCTAATTTTCGATCGCGGCCTTTCGGCTGAGGAGGCCATAAAACAAGTACGGGCCAGCCGAAAAGGCGCCATTCAAACGCGACAGCAATTGGCCTCGGTTATCAATTTTGATGACGTCCTCAGGCAGTTACGACACTGGCCAGACGGTCAAAAAACGCTCAAAGAAATTCATCGATGTTATGTAAAGTCTTATAATAAACATGAATTGTAAGCGCTCCATCATCGGTTCCCCTTTTTCGTAAAACTTTCTTCAGAAACTAGTCAACTAGTTTTGTAACGCCTGCAGCCAATATTTTTTTAACTCTTCTTACATTTTAGTTTAAACATGATAGAAATTTGGTTTCGATTGCAAGTGACCCCAAAAGCTGTGGCTAATGCACTAACCAGGTTATGGTGCTATATCTTTGACCTACCAGTTTTTATAATCGGTCAAAGTGAAAATTTGGGGATTTTCGAGATATAAATCATTTTACCGGTTATATGAAGAGGTACGTGAAAAATATCACGTCAGAACCCGGTTACCGCACTAGCAACATCATTTTGCACAATATATTCCATTCAATAGCTTGTATTTTAATTTAGTGGAAAACATCCAGACGCTCCTCCACTCCTGCTCAAGATTAAGCACATATTAAAGACGAGAAATGCTCAATCGCTAACAGAATTGAATACTGAAGCAGATACTTTGGACAAAGTAAAAAATGGATATTGGAACCTGTTACAATTTTTAAGGTAGGCTCCATACAGTATGCCCACAAAAAACACATCATCCGTGCCGTGTGTTTGCGCTTCAATTGTTGCATATTCGCCAAAAATCAGTAAAAAAATGTGTACGACCGGTACAACCTGATGTTGGCACACAGAAACGTGCTAAACCTGAAAAAGACGAAAACTGGAAGGGGTTGCATTTTTGGTAACAAAATGACCAAAAAAAATTCCCATCGAAAAAGAAACCTTTTTCAGGTTTCGCCATTTTCAGTTTTTCTTACTTTCAGATATCGCCCTTTTAGGTATGCGCCTAAATCAGGTTGTGTCATTAAACGGTACAACTTATATACCTTGTATGCATTATTTTCTCTACTGTTCGAAAATATCTTTTATTTAGTACCGACTCATTTGCGGAACTAATTCGATCTTGGCTGGGCGGATTGCCAGAGCCGCTGATTGTTGGTGATTTGGTTGTCGACAACCTGTCGCTCTCAACCGCACGAGTCGCAAACGATATAATGACCCAGTTGAAAATGAACGAAACCGAAATTCTCAAAATTCTGTCTCGCTCGGAGACCATTGACAAAAGTATCTATAAGTGCCTTTTCAAGTGATTATGAGATAAAGTAAAAACTAGGGTATATTTCGGCACAATATTTGCCATGGACTTTTCCCCTTCGAAACTTGTAGAGATTTTATTGGACTTTCTTTAGTACCTCCTAAGCATTGGATAATTCAAGAAAACAGTCAATTTTGACGGTTTATAATGAAACGAAAATTTTTAACCTGTTGAGATCTCAATGGTTAATTTCGCCCGTTTTTAACATTGCCTACGCCGTTATGTTCGCATTATTAGGTCATAAAAGTAGCATTGGTCTCAACTGGTTAAAATATTTTTTAGTGGATAATTGACGTGTACCAATTGTGTAATTCTTGTTTTGAGAGTTTGATAATTTTACGTTTTTTGGAAAATCTCAGGGGGAATTTCCTGTGACCCTTTCAGTTAAAATGTGGAAAAATGATCAATTTTGAATAATATACTTCCGAAATATATACTCATAAACACGCGTCATACTGTGCTTCCTATTGAACCGTACTTCCCTGTAGCCAATAACTCGTTTATACTAAACTATTTGTTATATTTGCACATGAAATCGAAAGTTAGAGTTATTGTGTTATTTTTTATTTAAACCAGATTTATTTATTTTACTACTCAGATAATAAATTTCCTTTTATATGAAACAGTCGTCCTTCTTCTATCCTTCTACAATGAGCGCGATAGATATACCTCATTGGACCCGGTCCGGTACAGTTAAGATTTTTTTTCGCTGAGCATACTGTATTTAATTATTGTTGGCCTATTTATTTGAAAATTGTTTTGGCCATATTGTAAAGCTCAAAAAGTTAGTAAGAAAAAGTGTAATAAGGAAATTCATAAAATGTCTGTAGAGGGCTCTAAAATTTTTCGAAGGTCAAAATAAAATTGACCTTCGAAAAATTGTAGAGTTCGCCTCAGACTTTTTTTATGAATTTTATTCTCATACTCTTAGTAACTTTTTGAGCTCTACAATATGGCCAAAACAATTTTCAAATAAATAGGCCAACAATAATTAAATACAACTGTATGCTCAGCGAAAAAAATCTTAACTGTACGGGACCGTGTCCTTTGAGATACAGTAGATTATTTATGCAAGTTGGAACAACTTTTGTTTAATGCACCAGATGAACTTTTATCTTGGGAAAACTTGGGGGATAAATTGAACAAAAATGTTGTTGAAAAACAAAATTATAAGTTTGTCTTGTTTTAAGAGGCCATGTAAATTGAGCATTCTATCGATGCGTCGAATCGGACGTGTGATCCAAAATAACCTCTTTGGGCGTTTGCGGTCACTCACGCTATTGTTGGTGATAAGCGGCATACTATATGTTGTACAGTCGCATTACTGGAATGGTGTAGGCGCAAATCGATCAAAGGTGTCCGCATCCTTTCTGCTTGGGAAAGGGGAAAAAGAGAGCTGTAAAAGTGTTGTCAGGGTCTAACATAACCAAATAAGTGCGCAATTTTGAGATACGAAAAAACAGAAAATTTTTTTTTGTTTTTATTGTCGTCGTTTTAGACCCAATTGTTATGAGTACCGAATCCATTTCATTCCCCGTTTAGAGAGCCTTTAAATAACCACCAAGGTCAAGTTAACCTTCATGGTGACTTGGGAACGGATATGCAAACATTAAGTAATGTGGGCTTTTTCTGTTAACTCCGAAGGGACACGGGTGGGCATATAACATGTAGCATATAACATGTATTTTGTCTATTTACCATATCTTTGGAGAAGGGTCAATTATGACTCATAATTTATGAGAAACCATCAATATTAATTTCGTCGAGTATATGATTAGTTGGCTATTTAGTGACCTCAAGGGCCGTTCATAATTATATGGGGCAAAATCATGTATTTTTGACGAAATTTTCATAAAAAAATACATGGCTCGTGCACCTTCAAGTCATTTTTAGTCGTGACCTCTTAACCAGCCCCTTGTATACTTTTTTCAAAAGAGTTTACTTAAGGCAAGAAAAGTTTTTTGTCTAGACAAAATTTAAAAAAAAAACACATAAGTTTTTTATTAGAATGATCGATTTTATACTAAAAAATATATTTGATCATTTTCACTTGGATAAATTTAATGAATTAAATTTACATCTGTACTGTAAATGCTATTTTCTGAATATCAAATATCCGCCAAAGTTCATCACCATGGTGCACCGTTATTGGGACAGCAAGTGGTGATGCATCGGGCAAAGGTGCCCGAATGGAAAGATTGGCACAATTATACTCTACTCGAGCTGGAAAAATCTAGGGTCGGACCGGGTGAGCAAGGCACTGCCGTTACATTGACAACCCAAGAGAAAGCTGATGCTGCTTACAAAGGTACCAACAATTTTGTGTATACAGAGATTCTTTATTTTATTTAAATAAAGATAAAAATAAACAAAAATATACTTTAAACAGCCGACTTTAAAGATATACCTAAATGCCCGGTATAGGGCTCGTATATTTGCCAGGTTTTTACAATTTATGTTTTTTTTGTTAAGCTGGATTTTACTTGAATCCTGGGATGACCTTTTCTTAGGCACCGGGTCGCTTAGGAGAAAGCTTTTTAAATAATATCTCGTATTACCGACGACTTGTTTAAACACTTCAGTGTTTATAAATGGGACCGAGGTCATGCAGAAAGCTTTTCCGAGAAATTACATGTATAATTTCAATGTATGTAAATTATATATGCCGGAGCATTATCACATGATAATGGCACTATTTCCAAGAAAAAAATACACTTTTTTGGAAAATCACTAACGTGGCTTGCAATTTGGAAAATTCCGCATGGAAAGGACAAAAATTTTCATTAAAAAATGCTTAAATGATTTTTTTTACAAATTCCAATTATTACAAAAAGTTTTCTTTTCAAGTAAACGGTGCCGTCATAATTATCCGACATGTATAATGTGTTACTGAAGTACCTAAAACTTCACTCTTGAAGAGTATTATTTAGAAAACGGCTTTAACATTTTCGTTTCAAATCGTATTTCGCTAAATCGCTCCCTGCGCGATATTCGACATCCAAATTGCCGAACACGGAAATATTACACGCTTTTGCCGTCAGCTTCGATCATCATTCCGTTTCACAATGAAGGTATGTCTACTATATTGTACACGGTTCTGGGAGTTAATAATTGATAATTATGATATTAAAAATCGGAAGTACATCTTCTGAAAAATATATATATTTTGAAAATACATATACTACAGTCCTTGCGCCCACAACGCTACGCAATCACTTGCCTAAAAAGCGTAGCGTTGTGGGCAAACCGTAGCGTTGTGGGCGCACCGATCACCAAATGCATTAGAGGGTATGCATTACAGGGTTTTGGAACCAAAAAAGGGGGCTATAAAGTTTTCAATCACTTATATTTTTAACAAATTCATTTTGTATTAATAAAGTATTTTTTTTCAAATTCGGCTCTGAAATATATGAAGAGAAATGTGTTGTATGCTAAACGAAAAAATAGGTCAAAACCCGTTGCGTTGTGGGCGCAAGGACTGTAAACGTATACGTAGTTTGCCGTATTATATACGTACGTAAAACAATTCCCTTCGATTTTGCTATATTGGGGCTGAAATGAAAGCCCTTGATTCGCTGATCCCAAATACAGTCGGTTATAAGATTTACGATTTCAGGTATGTCGACCATGTTGCGCACCATTCATTCAATCGTCAATCGAACGCCGCCAAAATTGCTACACGAAATTATCCTTATTGACGATTTCAGCAGTAAAGCTTGGCTAAAGGAAGAGCTAGAGACCTACTTGAAACGTTTCCCACAAGTGAAACTGATTAGGTAGTTTTTATTTTAGGTTACCGGAAAGTACAACAAGTTGGGTCGAGTCCCATAAAATATCTTCCTTTTTTAGATATCTAAAACTATAGTTATTGGGTCTTATAATCCCAGGTTCTCAAGACCTTATAACCACTTCTTGTAGTAGTTTCTTTTCAATTGTTTTCTGACAAGAACAGGTGCAGTACCTGCGGTACCGGCTAGTTACCTAAAATAAAGACCACCTAAGAAATCGAGCACGGGAAGGGCTAATTCGATCCCGATTAAATGGGATAAAATCTGCTTCTGGGGAGACAATCGTCATTCTTGACTCACACGTGGAAGTTTTTCACAATTGGCTTCCGCCCTTACTCCAGCCAATCGCCGAAAATCGAAAGACCGTGGTGTGCCCAATGATTGACATTATTGACAATGTTGACTTTCATTATATAACGCAGCCGGGTGATGCGATGCGTGGCGCTTTTGACTGGGAACTGTGGTATAAGCGTATCCCCATCCCGCGGGATAAAAGGCCCAAAGATTTATCGGATCCGTTCGACTCGCCCGTCATGGCCGGCGGACTTTTTGCAATCGACCGGAAATACTTTGAAGAGTTGGGATGGTACGATGAAGGTCTTGAAATATGGGGCGGGGAACAATACGAAATTTCCTTCAAGGTATATATTTTAACGTTCTTTGCCAAAGAGTTGACGAAAAAAAGTCGAATAGTTAAAATGAGAATTTAAATTTAACTGGCATGAATATTTTGGGTAGATACCCAACACCTAATTGTAATCAGGAAGAAAACATAAGGCGTAAAGTGCCGTAAGGTGTAAATAGAGTTGCACACAACTTTGTTCGGTCTCGTTTTCGAAAAAATAAAAAGTTTTTTGGCGCCCAGGGGTTAGCGTTCCGGGGTCCTCTTTATGAAGTTTTTCATCAGTGGATCAAGGTTCATAGACTAGCAGTTTGCTACTCAGCGTTTCACGTGAATTTCCGCCGTTTTTTCCTCTCGTGTTTGCTAGATTTCTTTATAGCTTCTTTAGCTATATTCGAGTTTTTGAGGTGTGAAAAAACTGGAGTTTGACCATCTAGAAAGTACGGAAGTAAAAAAAAGGCGGAAATTCATGTAAAACGCTGGGTAGCATGTCCAAGTATTTGATTTGTAATCGTTTCGAACAGTTAAAGAAAATTTACCGGCACTCTAGATATCATGACTGTTGTTGAAAGTACCCAGTGTATGGCCGTTAACTGGTGTTTCAGATTTGGATGTGTGGTGGTAGACTAGTTGACGCACCTTGTTCCAGAATTGGTCACATATACCGCAAATTCGTCCCATACAGCATTCCTGTATCTGGTGGGCCGAATTATAATTACAAGCGTGTAATCGAAGTCTGGATGGATGAGTATAAAGAATATTTTTATAAGCGACGGCCATACGTCAGAAATCTTGGTAAGTTGAAACCCGTTTTTTTCATTCTTATTTGATTTCACTATTATTAAAAACGTTTGTGCTACTTTGCCCCTGTGAATTTTGTTAAGATAATAAGTTACAGGGGGGTCTCGTTTTAAGGTCACAAGGTGCGACCGTGGTAAGGTCAAGTCATCTTTTTTGCACTAAGGTCAAGCCATTTTTTGGGGCTCGGCCTTAGAACTAAACCAGATTTTGTGTACGATAATTGAAAATCGCGATACGGTTTGGTCCGAAAACTGTTTAAGATAACTGCTTAAAAGGGGTGTACGTGTATTTATTTAATTGTGTATATATCTAGATTGCGGAGATTTAACCGATGCAAAAGCACTCCGTCAAAAGCTAAATTGTAAAAGCTTTGATTGGTACATGAAAGAAGTGATCCCTGATCTGGTGCGTTATTATCCCGTGGAAGTGTTGCCCTCGGGTGCTTGGGGTCAATTGCGTCACACCCAAAGTGGGCTCTGTATTGACCCGAAATCTAAAAAAGGTCAACCGGTCAGGGTCACCAAGTGTTCGGCATTTCATGATCAAGATTTACAACTGACCTGGAATGAAGATATTCGACCAGGGCAGACGCCAGAAGCGGCTAAGAAAATATGTCTTGATGCTTCGTATCGATCGTCGGATATTTTGACGTGGGATTGTCATAATCAACACGGAAATCAAGTATGTGTACCACCAGTAATTTATAATTTTTTTTTCGAAATTACTTTGGGAAATTACTTTGGAAATTACCAGACCCCCTGTATAGTGTAATACAAATTTTGTTTTAGTTGTGGAAATACAACAGTAACTTATTATACCACCCGTCTTCAAAAAAATGCGCAATGGTAGCGGGAAGCGAGCTACAAATGAAACCTTGCGTCTCAGATGACTACGCTTTTAAATGGACATGGCAATTTGTCAATGAAACACAACTCGAAATATTCAATGCGAAGCCAACGCGCGCAATACGTGATTAAAGTTAGAAAATTTTGAGTTTTTTAACATATAAATAAACCCATGGGTTAGGGTTAGATTAAGGTGTATGGACATTATTATTAAATCACTGAAAATGACCTATAGATAGTTACATTCATTGGAAACATTGTAGACCTAAAATCGTCCTGGATGGGAACGAGGACTGTAAAGTCGTTTGTATTACCTACCAAAGCGCCTTAAAAGTTACCATTATAAGTTAAGTACACGTCTTTTTTTTTTGCACTAACCGCTGTTAACTTATTTATTAATGGACATATGTTGAGCATTAACTCCTGCGGGCCAATCGAACCAAATCTCTCAAACATATTTACGAAAAGGAGGAAGAGGTAAAAAAATAAAAATCAAGATCGTGTGTGATGTTTGCCAAGTGGCTTTTAGTCACTCACGTTTTTGTGTATTTTTTGTAACCGGTACTTCCGCTTGTGGTTCCAACAAAACATCCGATTTTTTTTTCAAAAATTTTAGTCCCGACATATTTTACTTCGATACCACAAACCGTTTGACAATTATACTTACCATTTGGTGTACCCAGAACATTCGGCCAAAAACATTTCTGAGGTGGGTTTAAAACAACCCTAAACAGCTTTAGTTCGTATTTGAATTTATAAACGTATCTAATTATCACTTACTAATTACTTACTCTGGTTTTTCAAAACAATTTAAATGTTTTTGTGTCCTGCAGGAGTTAAAATATTCTTGTCTTCGATTGTCCGTTTCAAATTTTTTTTATCCATAATTACCTTTCTAGTCTGCTTTTTTTGAGGGGCCAATGGTTTCACGGTCTGGTAGTGGTGGATTTTGTAAGTAGAATTCATGAATTTTTTCACTTTTTTACAAGATGGGTTATGCAAACATTGTATGTTGTACTGTAACATTTGTTCTATTGATTACAAAGCATTTAAGGTCCATAAAGTTTTTTCGACCTTGACCTTTTGACCACCGCCCCTGCAGCAAATTGAGTTTGAGCTTATCAGTTCACGCTAACCATTGACTCCTAAGTTCAACATTTTTTAGTTAACCGCTAACCTAGACCATTTTCTGTATTTTTCATTCAACTTTCTGTATAATCTTATTTTCTGTTTTAGTCTATTTTATATGTTGATTTTTAATTTTATATTTAAGAAATGGTATATATAGAGGTCATAAATGAAGCAAAGGGCGTGGTTGAAGAAATTCTAACGCAACGAAAGCAAACCGCAAATCCGCCTCCCCGGACGAAGAAACAAATTATACAGGAGACGGGACTGGGCTTTTTTGGGGGACTTTTTGTTGGATTTATTTGCCGAAAAGTCGGCAAAATGGCATTTACGACAATTGGCGGAGGAATCACGTGTATATCGCGTAAGTTTATTTTTGAGTCCAAAATTCCAAACGTCGGTCAAGTCTAAAGAAGGCCTGTGAACACATTTTTTATAATACAAAATAATTTATAGTTAAAAAATAGTAAAAAAAATCATATGCTCTAAAATACATTTACCAGTTTATAACCCCTGTATATTTCAAAAATACAGTCCATAATTGACCAAAAGTTTAGGTCCAAAACCTTATTAGTAAATTACTGTTTTCTATTTTTTTTTTTTTGAGAAACTCTCAAGAAACCCACACTAGACTAAAATTATCCTTCAAATAATCGTCAATTTAGTGTTAGGTCAATTGGGTTATGTTAAAGTCGACTGGAAGAAAGTAAATCAAGATTATAATATTCTAAAGCAGCGTCACCCAGACATTGACATCTCAAAATATCCAATCAAAGAAATTATAAAAGAAAATTTGCCGCTTGCGAGCGGGGTGGCCGGTGGAACGTTCATTGCCATAGTTGGGTGCCCGCTGTATTTAACCATTAGAGGCCAAAATGATCACACTGGGTCTGTCGATACCCTTCTCATAAATAAAAACGATGTGGGCCACTTCATGACGTTTTTAAAACTTTTTTTAAATAAGAAAATATTCGGCATTATTTCTAAAATTATGAGCAAGCTCGTGTTGAAAAACATCATAGTCTTAAAATGATTAAACTAACCCCCTGTACGCTTGAAAGATTTCTTATTTGAGCTGTTTTAGCGACTTTTCACAGCGGTCTCTCGACTATTTTTCAAAAACTGCCTTGAGATTTCCAAATAACTTTTAGCGACCGATAATTGGCGCAATACTCAATTCTCATACGATGAGATATTTTCCGTTCTCCTTGTATATGAGTTTTTCTACAATTCTTTCCATACATTCCAGAATAAACAAAAAAAACATTCCTTAATTTTTGATGTGTTAATTTAATTAATATCAGCCTACCGTTTAGAAAGTCCATTGCCTTTTTTACACGTAGAGTTGGTTATAAGGACTGCCATTTCGGCCTTATAACCACCCTTTTTTGTCGACTTTTTCAGTCGAGGTCCTTTCAAAAAATGTTGCGGGCACCCTATCTGACAGGAACGTAATAAAGACATTCATGGATAATTCTGTCATTTGTTCTTCTCACTTTTTTTTACCTAAACTCCAAAATTTTTGAATCTCGATTTGTATGATTTTATTACCTCTGAGCAGCGACATGATAGAGTGAAAGAGAAAATGCCACCGCAAATGCCCGATTCATAATGCTTCAACATTTCTCAGCGTTCACCAGGGTTACTTTTGGAGCTTAAGCTTAATAAATTTTCTTGTTCATATTTTTTGTTGTTTCCTACATTTGCTTGTTTGGTGAAAGTTCATCCACTTGTAACTCTGGCCTTACTTATTTTTTACTTGCACTGTGTTAATGGCGGGTTACCATCAGTTGTTCAAGAACTCTACCAGGATAGTATTTTGTGCGCGTTTCATAAATCCCACAATTAATTTATAATTGAAAGGTCGCGGGTTCGATCCTTGTAATGATCAAGTTTTTGTTTAGTCGACGTACTGAGAAGTTAACATCTGTGAAACTTTTGTTTAATATCTACCACCCTATTTTGGTTTTATAAATTATAACTCTTTTAGATAATATTTAAACGCACAACTTTTGTTAAGTTACCACTAAATTAACAATTTGGGATTATTATTTTTTAATAATTTTTTTTTTTGCACAACTGAAGGTCACACCTGTCTAGCTGATTTTCATGGATTACCTCCTTGTTTTTATAAAATAGCGAACCACGAAAGTTAAAATATGTATCATTTTTTTTCTAGACGAATGGCGGACTCTCCCGTCCTGTCTTATCATGATTCGTTGTTACGTCAATCAGATGTGTCACTTTTGGCGCCACCTAATTGGCTCAATGATCAACTGATTGGATTCGCCTTTGATTTCTTTGCGCGAGAAGAGTTTGGCGAAAATAAAAAAATTGCTTTTATCGAACCGGCAGTCACACAAATGATCAAGCTCTGTCCTGAGCCGTATGAAATTCAAGGTCAATACATCATTAATTGTTTATTTATTAACATTTAACTTTTGTATTATAGGACTATTGGAGTCCCTTGAGCTTTCAACCAAAGAACTCATATTAATCGCAATCAACGATAATATGAGTACGGAAAAGGCCGGTGGCACCCATTGGGCGTTACTCGTGTGGCACGCCCGTGCGGGCACGTTTTATTATTACGATTCGATGGCGGGGCAAAATGAGGACTCGGCGCGGCAAACAGCGCATGCAATGAGTGCATCAATTCAAGCTAGGTGTCATCTTAAAATACAATATATGTTCAAGATGTAACCAAATTAAAAAAAAATGAAAGATAACGGCGCAGTGTTTTGAAATATATCTAAACTTAACAAATCAGTTTTTTTAGCCTGGCCTTATAACCAGACCCCCATTTTCCAAATTTTCTAGCGATCCCTTGGCACCCAAATTAAAGCCACAATTCCCATCAAATTTACGGCCGTCTCCGTCCGCCAACAAAATAATAATTACGATTGTGGGATGCATTTACTTGCCATTGCGCACCACGTCGCGTCAAATTTCGTCCATCAACAGCTTAAAGACAGCTACTTCTTCAAGGCGGAGTCAATTGACGTGAAAGAATTCCGACAGGCCGGTTTTTAAATCTGGGCTTCATGGATCAATACTCCAAATGATCATCATTTAACTGGAGTTCGATCTCGCGTTAAAACGTTTCACCTAGTCATAACTTATTTATAATAAGTTATTATCGTAACCAGTAATAGTGTCACATCCTGCGCCAAATAATTATTTTCACATTTTTCAAACTAAAATATTATCCTTCTTAATTTTCATATGATAATTATTTTAAGATTTTCTCTAAAAAACACTCTGAGAAAAAGCTGACTTGATCTTAGTGCAAAAAAAAACTGACTTGACTTTACAACGGTCCAAATGGCTGACCTTATAACCAACCACCTGTACATGATTTAAATTTTCCCATAAATTATGGGCCATAGTCCATTTGGACCGTTATAAAGTCAAGTCAGTTTTTGTTGCACGAGGGGAAGTCAGTCTTTTCTGAGTATGTTTTTTGGAAAAAAATCTTTAAAATCATGTGTTTTTGAACTTTTTTTTTATTCTAATATGGCAGTTTTAGGTGACCTAAAAACCATGATAAGAGACTTAAGAAAATCATCGTCACACTGGCCAAACAATCAAATCCGGTAATTTATTAATTTTCCTTTTGTCACTTGTCTAAGTCAGAATTGTCGTCATTATAGTCATTGTTGTTGTAACTGCCAATAATTAAAGAAATCGCCACTCTTGAACGAAACCGACGACGTCGACATTAGTTCCGCCAAGTTTAACAAAAGCTACGAAAATATGGTCTATGAGATTTTGACTGTGCCAGTCGATGAGTTCAAAATGACATCGAAAATGAACAAAGCAGCTGGATTTCAGGTTTGTTAACATATTTAATTTACACAGGGTGCGCCGTCAACGGGCGTCAATTAAGTTCTGACACCAATTTGTTTGATATCCATATATCAAACGGCCGGGTTGATTTTTGGACTCGCGATTTAACGCTATCGTATCTTTAAACATGTTTTGTAGTTTGGAAAATTAGAATCCGAACTTGGAAATATTGCTGCCCGTTTGGAACAAACAAAACATCGAGATTCTGAAATTGATGTTTTGCGGAACAAGCTCGAAGAGCTCAATGTCGATCTTAACCAAATGGAGCGGAATGTTATGCGCCTTGACCAGTATTCTAAGCTCCTAGAAGACAAAGTAAAAAAGACAAAAAAATTAAAATAAAAATTATATACAGTGGCGGGTGATTATAGGGTCTTATTGTGTTTTTTTTTTTGTACGCAGGTCATTAAGTTAGTTTGAAAAAACATTTTTTTTTTGAGAAAAATATGGCGTTTTCGAATTATCTTTTGAGCATAAATTGTAAGATCAAAAATTTGAACTCGAAATGTTAAAAATTTCAGAAACAAGAAAAATGGTTTGTCAAACTGAAGTTAAGGTCTCATGGTCTCTTCATATAAGACCTTATAATCACCTTCCTGTATTGATATCTCTGTTTTGAGTCCACCTTAAATGGACCACAACGAAAAAACTCATTCATTTCTTCATCAACTGCACATGTCAATTTCGTTTTTCGTCATTAACTTCTAAACAAAGTTATTTCATAAAAAAAAATAGTATGTCTAGAATATTGAGCAATTTTTTTTTTTTTTTGATTAACATACTAACATTTTTTCTCTAGAGACTTTTTGTTGAAATCACCTTTCACATATGTTTTTTTTCTAGAATTGAGTGTGGGATCAACATAAAATTCAATTCGAAAACATGACATAAACGGATTTTACATCCGTTTTTCCTTCACCGAAAAAAAAATGCAAACTAAGGTGAAATCAGAAAATGATGGTGGATGGATTGAGGCAAAACGGAAAAACTCAAAAGCAGGTTCAAAGGAATCTTCAATTAAATCGTCGGCTTCGACAACAAGTCAAAGTTCCGGGAAACAGGTCGAAAAAATGAAACGGATTATTCGCGAAGAGGGTAAGTTGCTGGAAGCCTTTTAACTATACACGCAATAGGGAGGGTTTTGGTTCTTGTAAATAGCGTACATTTTGGAATCCAGAATCAGGAGAAATTTTTTTTTATCATTTTCTCCTGCAAAAAAAGGATTACGAGCATCTTCGGATTATGAGCAATGTTAGGCGGTGAACCTTATAACTAGCCCCCTTAAGTCACTTTTTATTTGTTACTGGTTACCTGACATTAAGTATTCCTGCTAAGCAAAGACGCTTGGTTTTTATTTGAAAGCGCCGTAACGGCATTTTTGCCCGAAAAATCCAGCTAACGTGATGTTAAAAATAAGTTTAAGGAAGATACAGTTCTTACTCTCAATATGTTCATGGACTGTATCTTCCTTAAACTTATTTTTAACATCACGTTAGCCGGATTTTGGCGAAAATGCCGTAACGACGCTTACAAATAAAAAAACCAGGCGTCTTTGCTTAGTAGGAATACTTAATATCAGACGACCAGTAACATATAAAAAGTGACTAAAGGGGGGCTGGTTTTAAGGTCCACCGCCTGTAATGTTTTGATGTCCATGTAACATGCTAAATTATGAGTAAATCGTAATGAACAATTTGAATAGATCTAATAACTTATTAGTATTAATTTAGCATGTGACGATGACATCAATACACTTGACCTTATAGCCAACCCCCGGTAGTCCCTTTTTATTTGTTAATGGCCTTCTGCCTTTCATCAGAACAAACTATTATAACATATGAAGACGAGTCATTTTTAAGGATAAATTTGACGTTTCCCTTAGGACGTGATGCCCGAAATTTACTATATTGGAGGTATCCAAATGATACAAAAGGAAATGATCCGAATAATAACACACGTCATCCTCTTTATGGACGCTCAAAATCAGAAACGAGGATATCCATTGCCGAGAGCGCTCGCGGTCGAACGCCCCGAAAAGACAATAAATTACCCGGACCGAAGAAAACCGAAATTGATGACATACGTGCTCGGTGAGTTTAAACTATCACATCCTTCTGGAAAGCGTTAGGCGATTTTAGTGTTGTTACATTATAATGTATGTACATATGTAATTATGTTTTTTGCGATATATTTTTAATTTTATGAATTGATAGCAAAACATGTCCACGGGAAATAATTATTTGTTATAACATTAAACATTTGTTATAATCAGACCCTTATTTGGAGCAAATTGAATGTATCTAATAAATTAGAAATCTAAAACGAAACCTTAATATGACAACTGTCTCTTGATATATTTATACGGGGTAGCTTTTTTAAAGGTCGATTTTTTTTTTTTTGGCAAACACGATAATGAAGGCATTTTAAGATATTGGGGTCATTTATTTGACAGTCTTCGGCAATCGTTCGACAAGATTTATTCAACGTGTGAAGATGACCAGTTGGTTGACGGCTGCACGGACACCCTTATCATGATCGATTCTTTTCGCCATGATTTTATCGAACTCAAAAAACTACTCGAACTTAAAATGACGGGAGAGTTCGACAAGTCGGTTGATAAAAAACGGGGCATTGCTTTCGAATTGCGAAAGACGCTACCTGCGCCCCGAAAAATTGAACCAAAATCCAAGTAAGATTTTAAGTAGTGTTGTTTGACTTTTAATTTTTTAAATAAAATTAGTTTTTATGAATTTTTTTAAATTTAAATTATTTTAGTTGAATTTTCCAAACACAGTCCCGGATGTTTTGAGTTCCGGCGATGTCTTTAGTGCCGCTGTTTTTGGAAAATCAAAAAGGGCACTCAAGACGTCCGGGACTGAAATATTACTTTTGATATTTTGTTTTAATTTTTTTCAAGGACGCCACAAAAGACGCCAAGATCGCCTCCTCGAACAAGCTGGGCAGAAAGGGTCCGCTCAACAAGTAAAGGGTCAGGCGATGAGCCTATCGTGCCAAAGTAAGTGGAATTTATAACTAGTTTTTAGCCTATAGTTGNTATATATATATATTAATGTATTGCAAAGGTTAAAACTCGGAAATATATGTAATGACGATGAAGACGACGACTACGTCGAAGAGCTAAATACGCCGACAAATGATGACCTAGAAGATTGGGGCGATCAAATGAATCGCTTTGAGGAAAAAAGTAAATATCGTGAGCCGGGTCGAATTGCCGAGGTCCACGAAAAGCTCATGTCTCCCTCTCGAAAGAAAAATCCCGAAATGAACAGGTAGCTTTTTTTTAGGTCGAATGAAAATTTATTTCATCATGTTGATTAATTTTTAATAATCAAAATAAAATAAAGGCTAGTTTGTTAAATCCCAGGTGCATACTTTTTTCTGTAGAATCTTTTGTCTTTTTGAACTCTTTTTAGAAGAACAACAGATATTTTGTTGGTTATAAGGTCAAGTCTGTTTTTTTCTAAATACATCGAAAGTCAATTCAGTTTTTTAGACCTTGAACTTATAATCAAAAACGCTTGGAGCTATTGACTAACTGTTTTTGAAATCAGTGATTTAGAGATTTTTTTAGCCAATTTTTTTTTTTTTGACTGTTATCCCAAAAATATTATTTTAAAATATAACCGTCTTTACATATGTAAAAATAGCTTGAGGTCAAAATTTCAAAACAAAACTAAAAATTGAAATACCGAATGTCGAATCCTAGAAACAAGAATAATTTTTGTGCAACCTGAAAAAAACCTACCCAAAGTGAAAACGTTCGACTACAGATTGAAATCAAACACAAGGAGGCGGCACAGCGCCGCCAAGATATCCAACGTGATAAGGCCCAGCGGGTTCGAAAAACGACCGAAAAAGTCGAAAATGCCCAAAAAATCAAACGATCGGTGCAATTTAATCAACGTCAACGGCTCAATGAAAAGTTGAGACGCGCCGAAGAGCAGAGAACGTCGAAACACTTAGACGTCAAGCTCAAAGCAAAAGATGAATCACAAAAAGTCCGAGAAGTTAATTTTATTCAAGGCCTTGAACAGGTTTATGACCTTTAAAGTTAACAATATGTTAAGAGGGGGGTTATAAGTGGTTTTGCACCTAAGGTCTGTAATACAGATAAATGTGTTTTTGGCGAAAGTTTCTTCAAAATCATGTGTTTTTAAGAGTAAAGGGGGTTGGTTATAAAGACAGCCATTTATACCATTATCAGGTCCAGTCGGTTTTTTCGCACTAAGGTCAAGTCAGTTTTTTTGAGAAGCTTTTTGGGTCACCATATTTTTTATAGAAATCATGTCTTTTTGAACATTTTTTAGACATACATGGGGTTTGGTTATAACTTATAAGGTCAAGTCATATTTTTAGTGGAGAACTGTTAAAAATTCACAAACCGTTAAAATGCTTTAAAAATGGTTGGTTATAAGGTCAAGTCATACTTTAGGTTTGGAAACCGTTAAAAATGCTTTTAAAATGTCAAGTCATATTTTGGTCGGGAGACTGTTAAAAATGCTTTAAAAAATGGTTGGTTATAAGGTTAAGTCACATTTTTTGGTAAAAAAAGGTATAAATTTTAACGAATTTATCTTTAAAATCATGTCTTTTTTACGTTTTTAAAACATGAGGACCTCGGAGTCCCAAGTGCGGTGTTCCCGATTTGGACTATGCTCTCAATACGGACTGTAATTGATTATTAATCGTTAAGGACATCAAACGATCGGAAAGCGTCAAAAAGATTAAAAAATACGAAAAACAAACAGAAAAACATGCAATGTCAATTGAAGAGCAAAAAGAGCTAAAAGCGCGTGAAAATGAATTAAAAGAGCAAGCCGTCATTGAGCGGAAACGTCACCTCGAATCGAAGCGGCAATCTTGGGTGACCGAGTTAAATAATAAACGCAATCAACGCAATACGGCCATAAATCAAAAACTCGAAGACGAAAAAATCGCCAAACTTCAAGCAGCGAAGGAAAAAGAGCAAAAACGTGAAGGTGGTTTTTTCGATTAATATTAAAATTGATTTAAAACGCAAACTCCGAGTTTATGATTCTGGAAAATAATATCAAACATCCGAAAAATGAAATTTATAGGATTTGAAAAATTTTTTTGTATAGATACAAAATTTATACAGGGGAGTTGGTTATTACTTATAAAGTCGGCCATTTGTGCCTTTATAAGGTCAAGTCAGTTTTTTCAGGCACTAAGGTCATGCCAGTTTTTTGCGTGCTTTTTGCATGCTTTTTGGGAATTTTTTTTTTAACATGTCTTTTTGGCACCGACTAAATTGGTATCATGTATTTTTGGTCGAAAGTATAACAGGCTGAAAGGTCAAAATGGATAAAAGAGAATTCGACGCAAATTTGCGTCGAATTCTGAGTTATTCCGTTTCCACTTTCGACCAGCCAAATATTAACGTGTATATATATGACAATATTTGGTAAAAATTTGCGTCGAATTCGGTTTTATTCCGTTTACACTTTCGACATTTTATACTTTCGACCTCTTATACGTTCGAACAAAACTACATGATACCAATTTAGTCGGTACCGTCTTTTTACAAGTGTGTTAAGTAACAGTTTTTTTTTTCTATAAAATCATGTCTTTTTCATTTTTTTCCCATCACTAAGGTCTCATTGTGATAAAAAATATAAGGTCAAGTCAGTTTTTTCAAAGTGCATTAAGGTCAAGTCAGTTTTTTAGGCCTTGACCTTATAAGTTATAACCACCCCCCTATGGATATAAAATTAAATTATTTTTTTCTGTCATCTAAAAACCAACTCAGAAATTCTTACCGCTAAACGTCGAGCCCAGGAAAAGGAGGTCGAAGAAAGCAAGAACAAAATTAAAATAAAGCAACTTGAGGCTGAACGGCGACGTCAAGAAGAGCTCGATAAGAAAAAAGAAAAAGCTGCCGAGCTGTCCGGGTACAGTCAAATGAGCCCACGCAGTATAGATCGACAAACAAGTAGTCAGCCACAGGGTTCAAAAATCACGTCAAAGTTTGACCAATCACGATATTTCCTAAAATTATTATTAGTGACAGTTGAATCTAAGCTCGGCCAATTTGCGCGTTAATAGCTATAAGGTCAAATCGTTTTTTAACGAAAATCATATACATAAATTCACTTTCATATTCGCCCATCGCTCGCACATTTGTTTATGGAAAGCATGTCTTTAAACACTTTTAGAAAAAAAATCGTCGGTTATAAGGTCAAGTCAGTTTTTTTTAATGCAAATGCATAATTAGAGGTGCAAAACTAATTAGAGGTCAAGTCAGTTTTTTATATTTTCACTTTCGTAATTATTTTTAATGAAAACAAATTGATTCCTGCCCAGGCCATTTCTTCAGTTGTATCTCGAAAACTTTGTTTCAATTCGGACAAGGAAGATGACGTAGAAAATCGCGATGAAAACATAAATCCTATCCTGAGCTCAAAGAAAAACAACAAGAAAAAAATGAAAAAAGTTCGAGGGCGACTTAATCAAAGGCGCGAGGTCTTTGAGGAGATTTTAAACGGCGACAATCCGCCGGCACCTTCAAAGGTCGGTTGCAAATTAGTTGGCCAAGGAAATTAAATCAAAGTGTCAAAAGTTGATTTATCTATATGTAAAAAAGTACCTTGTTGTGGTTTGGCCGATTATTTACGGTAATTACCGGTTGAAAATGAGACTTTTTCTTGGTGCCTGTAAAATCCAGAACATGTTTTTTTATTGGTTGAGGCGGTATATTAATAGCCGCGCGACCAGATTTACTCCCCAGGGGCGCGCCCGGCCGTGCGAAAACGATACTCTAAACTAAAGAGTCAGGCTGTGTCTAATTATTACAATAGTTCTAATTTCTGTATAAAGACAAAATTCTGATTGGAGCTTTATATTTTTATCGGAATTATTAGACACGGTAAATTTTCCGTATATTACGAGGTCTAAAATATTAAAACCGGTAACCGGACGTCAGTTTTCATTTAATTTCAACTCAGATGATGCGCAACTGTAATGCACTTGCATTATGTCACATTTATTTAGTAACAAAGTTTATCACAATAAAAAAAAACGATCAAAAATACCTGTATAAAAATGAAAGAGAAAAACGTGCAAAATGGCCTGACGGCCGCGCGGCTGTAAATTTCGATATAATGGCCAACTATTTTTCAAACGACCAAAGGGCAAAATTGGAAAACTGATCGGCGATATATCTCGACATACGGCGTTACAAAAGCGGGACGGCAAGGACGGTATTTGGCCTGCTAATAGACAAATGGCCGTCGATCGGTCTATTGTTGAACTTGTTCGTATGAATGGATCGTTTAATCTGGGAGATGTTGTCCCACTTACTGTAGCTGTGTCAGAGTTAGTACAGGTAAACGAAATTTAACTTTGTTTTCGTGTCCGACCGCGGACGGAACTGTTGTGTGGATTTCTTAGAAAAGATCTTTTTTATAACAGACCGTTTTGGGGTCGGTTTCGAAATATGACCCCTCTAGTGTGTGAAATTACAACTTGCTTTAAATGGGCCCTTATGGTACTCATTCGATCACATTTTTTACGGTGATCACGACTATGATATTTTTAAATTCTAAAATCTGACCCCATTTTGGGCCAAAAAAGGGTCAAATTTTCTTGAAATCTGTCTTTATGGTACTCATGTCTGGTTCAGGAGGAGTTAGAAAAACTATGGATAGCAATAGCAACAAAAAAAAACCCGTCACTCGAATTTTTCATCTCTATTTTTTGAGCTCAAATATTTTCATCTAGGTGCACAATCTGTCACAAAAAACGGTCAAAAATGTTGCGGAGCTATGGCGGCGTTGTCGCTTAATTTCGGCCGCCTCCCTCATGTGTAGCAACATTCCGCATTCGGTTATTGATATGGTAAATGCGGATAGCAAAGAATTCATCTCTCAGAATGATACCGACGATTCCAGGTCAAAATACAAAGTTGAAAAGTGGCTCCTTCTTGACAGTCTCGCACTGCTGATGATTCAGTGTTATGAAGCCCCAACCGGTTCAGATCTCGCCCACCAGGCTTGTCTCGATACGGTTAGCCAGGGTTCGAAATATGTCGAAATTCG
>SCLG01000004.1:491319-510291 GCA_004367875.1 Oikopleura albicans
ATTGGGTATTTTACCGGTTGTCTTTAGATATTACTCGGACGAGAAGTTAAAGTCAATTCTTTATCCAACAATGATCGCCTGCTGCTTTCAATCTCAAGACGCAATGAGCGTCGTCGCCCAAGAATTATCACTGTTTCACTTTGCACAATATTTAACGGAGTCACTCGACCTGTATAAAAGCCAGGAGGAAATTCTCAGTGATATCGAAAAAGGAAGTAATATGCGAGCAGACCGATGGCTCCTGAATCATCGATTCCCGGTAAATTCTTGATGTTGTCTTCATATCGGCCTTTATTGGGACAATACCGCCACAGCTGGCTCATTTCTATAAAATCATGTCTTTTTGAACTTTATTTATGACAATTTTTTCAAATGGTTACGTCAGGTTACGTCAATTTTTTATTGCGCCTTATAGCCACACTCCCTGTGATAAAGCTTCAATCTGGAGTACAGGGTGGATTGGTTATAAGGTCAGTCATTTGTGCCGTTATAAGGTCAAGTCAGTTTTTTTTTGCACTAAGGTCAATTCAGTTTTTTCAGGCACTAAGGTGAAGCCAGTTTTTTTGAGTAGCATGTTTTTTGGGAAAAAATTTTTAAAATCATGTCTTTTTACGTTTTTTTTATGGATGAATTTATGACTTTTTTCTTTTGTGGGACCAAAAACGTCAAAAGGTCATTTTTATATCTGTATGTTTTCATATGAATATCTAATCTGATAGTTTTTTTTTGATTTGCGTGATTTTGTAGTTGTTAAAATTTCAAACTTGAAAATCAGTTTCTGGTTATCCTTATACAATTAACTTTTAGCACCAGCTAGTGGGAACGGCGATCAAGGAGTTTTGTCAAACCACTGCCAAATAATCTGTCCGACTCTTCATATGTATTCAAATTCAAATAAATCACGAAAGTTCTTGGCATTCCAAAAGTAACAAAGCGCATATCTGTTCAAAGTTTTTAGTTTATACAATTATTAAATATTTATCTATTTTCTGACTGGACATGTTGTTTCTTTTTTTTTACTGTTTTCATTTCATCAGATTAATGCTGCCAGATCAATATGGACGTCGACGTTTAATGGATTAATGCCCACTCGAGGAAATATAATGTGTTTATTTATAACTTCTAATATACAGATTCTGTATGGTAAAAATAAGTATTTTTGAGAAAAATGTTAATGAGAAAAAATTTAAATTTGATAGTATATTGATACTATTGATCAACAACAACTTTAATACCTTATACCTTATATAGTAGTAAAAACCGGGAAACTTCTATTGATAGCGCGAAACCACCAATTTGTTCAGCGGATATACTTTAACCCGATTTTTACGAGTAATTACCCGTCTTTTTGTCCGAATTTGTGTAGTCTTACGGTAAGACTCTTACCCGTCTTTTTACCCGAATTTTCTTAATGGTTACCCGCAGTGTTGGAAGCGTTGGGGAAATTTCCTTCCCAACGCGTTAGGGGCGTTGAGGAAAAATTCAAGCCTTGGCCAACGCTCAAATTTTTTCCAACGCTTAACCCAATTTTATACTGTTTGAGTACTGTTTAAAAGTTCCAACCCGAGGGGAGAACTAGGGTAACTTTTTACCCGAGTTTACCCGAACTCAAAAACGTTGTTCAACTTGCGAGTAAAACTCGGGTTGGAATCCGAAAGTAGATCTCTGGTCTAGACCCTAGAAAAAATACTATCTGGCTCGGGTCTGGTAACTTACCAAAACTCGCCTAAGTAGCGGATGCACCTTAAGGACGTTGATGACCCTATTTTTCTAAAAATTAGCAGTCCGCAAGTATGTCATTTCTCCTCCAATACAATACAAATTAACTCCAAACTTGGCCTGTAAGTTCAAAAGTGTTCAACCAATTATATAAAATAATAATCATAAGGGTTGCTGCACCCCTTATACCCCCCACTACGCGTTGAAGTNTTTCATGGAATAAAAATCTCATTATTTCTTGATTTTTTAGTTTTTATCAACAGAAACCTACTAGGTTATGTCAATACAAGGCATAGTTGTTATCTAAGTCCACTTAAACTTTCAGAAAAACACAGAATTCAAATTATTGCCTTTAAGGTCATCAACGTCCTTAAGGCAGAGGTCGGCAGGAATTGACTTTTTTTGTACCCTACCATTCACTGACAAAAAAGGGTACTAAAAAATTTGTACCCGAATTTATCCGACCTAAACAAAATTGTTTCCTTCCATACCCTACCAGTGAAAATTACCCGAGTTTACCCTTTATCCGAGTTTTAATTTTTTTATCTTTTCGCCGAATTTTAAATGCCATGTAAATTGAAAAATACCAAAGAGAACAAAGTGTGTTTTCTGTTCATCAAATTTAACATTAGTATTTTAACGTGTTGGACATTACAAATGATATACAGTCTTTACTATCAAAACGGACGATGCTTCCAATGCGATTTTTTTGGCAAAAAAAACGTTTTTTTCCAATACTGATGCTGCCCTTTTTTGAGTTTCGACGGCCGATAGTCTCAATACGGGCGCTTTTCGCGCCGTATAGTTTAAGACTAATTAGTTTTTCGATACATTTTTGTATATGGGACCCATATTATTAACCATATAATATGGTCCATATTATTAACCATATTATTATCCATAATTGGTATTAAAATGTAAAATATTGCCATTACAATCCCTAATTAGTTTACGAGTATGTTAGTACAGTCTTTACTGATATAAGGGACCTGTTCGGTTCTAAAAACGTCCGTCAAGGGATGGGTTTAATTTGGTACATATTTTCTATCAAAATGGCTTTTGAAATTTAAAAATATCTCATTACGATTTATTCCATTATTTTATTAGTTTATTTTAAACTCTTGTATAGAAATGGTTGGAATTTTAAACCTAAATAAACAACAAAGCGTACAAAAATACGTGTCTCAATTCAAAAAGGTTCAAAATAAGCCATTCTAATACAAAATCATTCCATTACGGACGCTGCTTTTAATTCGGGCGCTATTTTCGAGAATCCAAAACGTCCGTATTGAAAGTAAGGTACATCATTTCATTCCTTCTCAATGATAATTACCCCAGCTATGACAATTACCCGAGCAAGGGTAATTACCCGCGGATAATGGGTAAAATTGGGGGTTACCGAGTGAGAAAAAAGAGTGTACCCTTCCATACCCTACCATTGAAAGTTACCCGTGTTTATCCTTGTCCGCGGACAAGGGTACAAATTCTGCCGACCTCTGCCTTAAGGGGTACGATTTGTATCGTACCAGGGGCCGGCACATTCAGTGTTTTTTCCTAACCGACCCGGAAACCGCGGGACCCGCGGCGCGGGTAAAAACGGGTTTAACATATTTAATTTTATTTAAAAATTTTCGCGCTCAGCTGGAAGTTTATCAGCGTTATAGTGGTCGGCAGCAATAGTCCGTTGGGGAAAGAAGTTTTCTTCATAGCACTTTCTAGCAACGATATATTGTTTGAATTTTTATCCTTCAAAAAAATCACCATTAATTATTATGGTCCCTTTTTTTGTTCAGATGGCACGCGGCGTTGAACTTGGTGAGGTAACACAACACAATGTTCGCGTCCTTAGGCTAATTAATCAGCAAGTCTTTCCGGTGTCATATAATCACAGGTATCGCTTCGGTGGTTTTTCACAACAAAATCATCTAAAATTTGACGTTTTTTTTTTCAAGATTTTATCGCGATATCTTGTCTTTGGGCGAATGGGCAAAGTTGGCATTCTTAGACGATCTAATTATAGGCGCAGTTTGCGCGCGAGTTGGTAAGTTTCGCGAGAAAATATTAAATGACCCAAAATTTTTGGTGCTATTATGGGAGAATGTTAAAAAGGATGAATCTTTGATGATTTCATATTAGCTAGAGTTTTTAACAATTTTGTTTGAACTTTTTTACAATTTGTATCATGAACTGTGGGTAACCCAGCGAAATTTAAATTAAACTAATAAATTGGTTTTTATACACCACCTACCTGCTTAAAGTAACACCAAAATGAGAAAAAAAAACTGTTACTTTAAGCAGGTAGGTGGTGCATTAAAAAATCAGTTTTTAAGAAGAGATTTTCGAACAAAAAATTCTAAAAGTCCGTATTTTGGTATTCACTAGTAATATACACTAGTAATGTACAATCGACAAAAATTCATCCGTATTAAAAATATTTGGTCAAAAGATTCACAAATTATCCGGATTTTCCTCCCGGTTATTTGATATAAATTTTATATTAGAAAATGTGGATAATGTGCGAAGATGCTATATTATGACCCTCGGATGTTTACAAGCGTATCGACGGCTAGGGGTTGGATCAAAGTTACTCAGTCATGTGTTGGAATTGGCCAAAAAAGAGAATGTTAATAACGTTACCCTACATGTGCAGGTAAAAACACTTTTTTTATGTTTTTTATTTGTTTAAACTTAGATCATAAAATACTGTAGTATTGTCCCGTGTCATCTTTTTTATTCCAGGCCTCAATTTATTCAAATGGCTTTATTTAATTTAATAAGTCATTGACAATGACTCATTGATATCGAAAAAGTCATGTCAAAATTGTAACAAAATTATGTACAACCTGTAGGTGTTATAACTTAGAAATATAATAAAAAATTTTGATTTTTGTGGGCAATTTTTTTTTTAAACAACAAATTTGTAATTTTAAATTTACTCGAAAAATCACGGTATTTTTTTTTTATTTTGGTAACATTTCATTTTTCACAGTACATGGGGGATTGGTTATAAGGTCAGCCATTTGTGCCGTTATAAGGTCAAGTCAGTTTTTTTTCAAGATAAATCATGTCTTTTTCACTTTTTTTTGGGTGAAGACCTCCCCCCCCCGCTCGCCATATTTTCCTGGGAAAAAGTTAGCAAAACTGTAAAAAAAATGGGATTGGTTATAAGGTCAAGTCAGTTTTCAAAGATGCATTTAAGGTCAAGTCAGTTTTTTTGACCTTGACCTAATAACCAACCCCCCCTGTAAGACTTCTTATTTCTCGCCCTACAAAAGATCATGATTTATGGTGAAAAAACTGACTTTACCATAAACCGGTCAAAATGGTTAACCATATTATATGGTCCATATACACAGGGTGCGCCGTTAACCGAACCCCCGTTAACCGAACGCGCCTACGCTATTTGCCGTTAACCGGCAGTTTTTTGGTAAAAAGTTTTCCAGCATAAACGCCCACGCATGTATCCGTTAACCGGCAGTTTCCGTTAACCGGCATTTTGAATTTTCACATTTATGGGAATTTTCCATAAATTTTGGGAAATTTTGGTGAAATATTGAACCTGAGTGATTAATTTTACTAATTTATTTCAATAATANCTTAAAATCAGTCTTTTTACGTCGAGCTTTTAACCCACCCGCTAAATATTTTTATCTAGACATCCAATCAAGCCGCGATAGACTTTTACCAGCGGAATGGCTTTAAAATTATTGAAACAAAGCATGGCTACTATAAGAAAATCGATCCAGCCGACGCGTACGTACTGGAAAAGCAGATATGCTAAGTCAACTGGAATTTTGTGTGACTGTGGAGATTAAGACTTAAGATTTTAAAGACTCTGATCCATCGTTACTCTCACTTCAATCGATTGGTTTTTAGACACTATCTTACTGCTTCAAATCTGTGAAAATATATACGAGGGTCACTGAAAAAAAAACTCAATCACAAAAAAGAGATGCATTTAATAGGACCATATGGCGGTTTAATAGTAGTAATACGAGTGGACGTGTGGTTATATAATACACTGGGGTGTCGTATTTTGGAATAACTTGTTGTGGGAGAATAAAAGTATGTGGGAAAATTCAAATGTATTTTTCTTGTGAAAACTTTCACGTCAATGTGACATCATGTTTTTTTGTTCACATCATCCATACCATAAAATGCGTGCTCTTGAAAAACAATATTCCACATTAATAATCAGGGTTAAAAATATTAAAAGTTTTTTATGATAAATCATTTAACCGATTTTTCACATTTTTTACATGCTGATTTCTCCACACTCAATTGTCGTATGTGCTGTAGCGGCGCCGACTTAATTGATATCATGTATTTTTGGTGGAAAGTATAAGAGGTCGCAAGGTCAAAATGCAGAATTGGTCGAAAATTTGCGTCGAAGTCTTACTTATTCCGTTTACGCTTTCGACCAGACAAATATTATACGTCAATATTTGTCTGGTCGAAAGTGTAAAGGGAATAAGTCAGACTTGGACGCAAATTTTCGACCAATTCTGACTTATGCATTTTGACATTTCGACCTCTTATACTTTCGACCAATAATCCATGACACCAATTTTGTCGGTGCCGCTGTAGAATAGGGCCTCAATAAGGTCATGTTTGCCGTTTTGAAATAATGGGCCTTATTTGTATCCTGGTCCCTATGGCCCATAGGCTATGGGGACTTTATTTATTTATATAAGGCCTTATTTTTACCGCCTATGCCATTATATTTATGGGGAAAAACGAATCTTGTAACCACGCCTTTGAGCGTATTTCAAATTATATAATATAGAGATTAAAATGTGCTTTTTTCGATGTGACTCTCGTAACTAGAATATTTTTAGGCTTATTTATATTGACGAAAGGATTAAGAATTGTATGATTATTTTCTTGCTCGCCCAGAGACGTTCTTTTCCGCGACAGTTCCTGTTTGACGTAACCCACCAATTTTTTTTCTCACCGAAAACGGGTTTCCCTACCCTGCTTTACCGTACCGGAAAGCTTTTTTTTTCGCGGTGGTAATAAGATGGTAAAATGCCCCAAAGTTAATCGCGTTTTTAAGCATTTTGTTGTTCACGATTCAATGTGAAGAGTCGCCATTTAATTTTTAAAATTTTTTTACCGTAATGGTTTTAAGTATTTTCGTTTATTGATTATTTGTCCCTAACCAACTGGTGCCATAGACATAATTATAAATATATATACAAATGGTTAACCCTTGACCAGGCAAAAGCCAGCTGGCCTTCCCAGTTCGAGAACTGGGCAGCCCAGGCGAGTACAGCTCATCAAAATGTCAGACTAAGAGAGGCCAGTCGATCACAGCTCGATTTTTTTTTTCAGCCCGAGAGGACAGCTGAGCACAGCACATTTTTTTCTGACTTATGTCGAACCCTGCTCTTGACAAGCTTTCTTTTTGTCAATTTTTGGATGATAATATAATATGATTTGGACAGGCAACATTTTTGCGATAAAAGTGAACAATATTTTTTTTAACTTTTTGGTCACAAGTTTGAACAATATTGTCAATAACTCTTTTGAAAGAAGGCCATTTATTTATAATTTCCCATAAAAAATGTTAAATTGACTTATATTATCCAACACGAGCTTACCGGTATTATAGGTAGAGTAGGTTAAGGAAAAAAACAATACCGATATGTTAACAAACCGATTCGTTAACAAAAACCGATGTTTAATGTCCCGTGTGGAAATTGTCTTTTTACTAACATTCAATTAGCTTCGTGACACAGATCTGGGAGCATTTTTTTTTAATAATTTTTTGGCGGGTTTCATCTCGTATTTCTTATATATATTTATTTATATATAACAAACTGTGCTTAAAAATATCGTGACCTTAATATCTGCGATTGATTATATATGCACAAACGTCAGAGCAGTTAATGACCTTAACTTTTTGTTTTATTGTAGAGAAGATAGAATTAAACAACGAAATTGGTCTCTCTGTTTGCTTTAATATGAATAATAGTTTCAGTGCCAACGGTTTCAGGTTAGGCTCTTAATTTTTAAAAACACAGCTTTTAAAAATCTCAAATTTTTAGAGGGTCATTGGTTTGGTTACCATTGTCTTAAAACCCATTTTAATAGATTCACAGGGCATGGTGGTTATAAGGTCTGACAATTTGACCGCTTTAAGGTCTTATATAATTTATATGATGTAAATCATGTCTTTTAACAATTTTTATTAACTCGACCGTATTACCACACCCTCTGTTGTCTAGTTAGTATTTTACACCCTCTGCGTTGTTATCTTGCACGGAGTTATCTCGCAAAACTGTGAAATTTTTTTTTTTTTGAAAATAGTTTTGCAAGATAACTGCGCAGGGGGTATTAAATATTTACCGTACCATTTGGGACGATGTTTTTTCGATTAACAATTTTTTGCCGGTTTTTCAAGTTGTGATTTTAAATTGGGGTCCTAATTATATGTCTTGGAGCCGTATTCAGCTTGAGTGGAAGGGAAGGTCATCGAAACGACGAAAGGTCACTTCAAAATGACGATATTGAGGTAAGTATGTGTTTATCTGGAGAAATGTGCAATAGGGACAAAAATCAAACAAATACCAAACATACCCTTTAAAAATATGGTTTTATAGGAGTTATAAGGTCTAACAGTTGGTCCTAAGGTCGGTGCCAAACTTACTGACACAATTGTGTAATTTTGCGACAAAATTCATAAAATCAGGTCTTTGGGAAAGACTTTTCCTTTTTTCCAGTACAGTAATTTTTTTCTAGTTTTCGAAATATCGAAATTGTCAAAAATAGGCTTATTCGAAAGAGCTCGATTCGCTGATCACAACAGAATATAGGGTTGTTAGGTTTTGGGTAAGAAAAAAATTGAGGTTTGAAAGTTTATAAGGTCTGAGATTTGGTCCTTAACATTTTTCCTAAGGCCGTATAATACCCGCTTATGTTTTTGTTCGGTGACTTTCAGAAAAGGCTTTCACATTTTTGTGGGAAATCGGGTTTTTACGGACTTTTTTTCATATGTTTAATTTTTCCTATCTTTATAAATTGATGTTTTCATTTCATCATTCGCGAGCTTAGGTAATTACCCGGGTGTACGGGTACATAATCTGTCGTTTTAAATCCTCAAGCGCGTCACAATCGTTGAAAAAACGTATAGTCCTTTGCATAATAACAAGTTCGAAAATGGGACGGTGAACTTTGATCCCCTGGGTATATTATTTGAAGGTATTATTTTAACGACGGGGACTTTTTAATCCATGATAATTGGAAACTGACGGGGCTACAATCGGAGAAAATTAGATACGCTTATAATTTCAAACATATGAACTGCCTGCGGGCTCGCTAAAAATGAAATAACTCGAGATAAATAAAAGTTCGCTTCATTGATCTTAAATTTTCTCCAATAATAACTCTAAGGAGTTTATAGTAATGGACGATTACTAATGGTTAATTAATTTTTTTTTTTTTTTTGCATCATCATTTTGTTAGAGAATTGAGTATGAAATAGTATTTTTTTGTCTAATTTTCAAAACTTTAAGAATTAGCACGGGTCGTTTTTTTTTGTATTTCACAAGTTTTCAAATATATATTTTAATGTAACGTTTAATAGCTATTTAAAATAGAGTATAATTTACTTTTGCTATATATGTGATTATTACGGCTTCTGAGTGAGTGAGACGTTAGTTGCCAAACAAAAAAAAAAGAAATTAAAAAAAAATTTGATAAAAACATTTAAAAAAAAATCTTAAAAAAATTTTTGAAAAAGCATTTAAAAAAAACAAATCTTAAAAAAATTTTTTGAAAAAACATTAAGGGGGTTAATGTTGTTGAGTAAATTCTATAATGGGACAATTGTAATTTTCCGTATTTTGTAGAAAAAATTCTAGATATATTATTCGTTAACGCTTGATTTTGTTTTTCTTATTTTCATTTCTTTTTCAATCCAACATTAAGGAGGGGTCCGTCATGTTGTGTACAAACTAAACCNGAGATAAGAGATACGAAATACAAACTCTTAACCGCGTTTTGCTTTATTTGTCATTATATTCTTGCAAATCGCAAATAGTTGAGACTTGCAAGGCATTTCGATCTGTAAGTAAGAGAGAAAATAATTAATTAAAAAAGTGGATTAAGATAAATGTGCGGAAAACAAATGCGAACCAATATTCCGCGTTTCAGAAATTTTGGATTCACGTAGGAAAAGTTATAACACTATTGGTCACTTTTGCCCCTTCCGGATATCCGGTGTGTACGGATATATCTGGGCACAATTTGAGCACTCATGGACCAAAAAAATTGTTTGAATTTAATTATGCAAAAAAAAATTAATTGATAATGTTAGCCATTCTAATTTTATGATGGATTTTCGTCGACATTTATTGTCGAGAATTTGAGCATCATTTACCCCCTTAAAAAAAAAATCTTAAAAAAGAAATTGAAAAAACATTAAAAAAAAAAATGCAACGGGAAAAATATTATTGCAGGATACATTGTTAGGAACATCTTTTCTCCGTTGAGATCAATCACACTAGTTTCAATATAATAAAAAACTTTTATTTTGAAGTAAAATTGATATATAGGTCAAGGTTGAAGTAAAAACAGCTATTAACTTTTGTACCCTTAAAACTTTGCTCTAAAGTAACCTGGGCATTAATTAATTTTAACGAGGAATAATCTCTGAGAAAAAACTAGTGAGATTTTATATTTACTATAACTGTGGTGAATTGCAACCTGAATATACGTATAGACTCGTTTGAACTCGAGACCCCCTGAAACCATTTCGAATTTTCCACACATTTACAGTTACTCATGTTTTATGCAACTCAAATTTTATACAACAGAACTTGTTTTTACGGTATTCAACGGAATTTAAAGAAACAGCTCGTTCTAATTTGGACCTCTTGAGGATCTTACTTTTGGTTACTAATTTTTTGTTAGAGAATGCGTTTATATGAGGTAACTGATCTGTTTTTATTATTAGCTTTGGTTTAAACATTAATTTATAACCACAAAGCGAACAAAAAACTGCCGCAAGAGAACATAATCGTTTATTAAAAAATTGAATTCATTCAACTTTGAATAGCTATGAATAATATGTATGTTAAAATTAGCCATAGGGACGGTTATGAGGTGTCAGCTGACTTCCGAATTTTACACTTAATGTACCTTTATCTTGATAATATGACCCTTTTGTAATATGACCCTTTTTTCGTTATCTTGGTTCAATTGAGCGTTATTTTGGGTCAGGTACCCGATTCGTAACAAGATCACCCGTTTAGTTCATTCGGGTTTTAGAACTAGGGTCCTATCTCCGTATGACAATTTTCTATAGAGATTCTCTCTATTTATATAAAATAAGGTCTTTTAGAGTCTAAAATTTAGACATAATGACAATGATAATCCCATTGTATATTTCTTCCAACTGAACCGGTGACGATTCAGAGTATGAATTTCAGACGAGTTAAAACTTTAAAATAATGCTCTCTTGTAAAATTTAATATTTAGACCATTGAACCAACAAATATGGCTGTTAACCCCTTTATAAAAGAAGAGGCCGATTTTAATGATATTTCTCTCGACCAAGAAATTTATTCAAATGGCTCGTTTCATTCGAAGCATGTGTGTAAGGTCTGTGGTGATCGCGCTTCCGGCAAACATTATGGCCTTTATAGCTGTGAAGGATGTAAGGTAAGAAATTCATCGATTAAAAGGGGGCAGGCGTGGTGGCTATAAAGTTTCAAATTTCCACGTTAGCTTTATATCACTCCTATTAGCGACACTCTCATTAGGCCCATTTATTCAAAGACATTTATGCAAAATTTAGGGTTTTTTCAAACGAACGGTTCGAAAAGAACTAACGTACTCTTGTCGCGACAACAAACACTGTATCATTGATAAACGTCAACGAAATAGATGTCAATACTGCCGGTATCAAAAATGTTTACAAATGGGCATGAAGCGCGAAGCGGTTCAGGGCGAAAGTAAGTATATCATATCATGAGAATATTGGTTTTTTGACATTAGGCGAATAATTGCTATTTTGAAATTATAAAAAATAACATTATTTATGCTCTAAAGTCTGAAACATTTGTTTATTTAGGAAAAAGGATCGATGGGCCATAGGTTTCTATATACGACTAATAAAATTTATTCTGAAAAAATCGTAATTAAAAAAAATACTGTGAAAAAGAGTTACGTAACTATTTCTTAACAGTATTTTTTTTAATTACGATTTTTTCCAGAATAAATTTTATTAGTAGGGTATAGAAACCTATGGCCCATAGTCTATGGGCCATAGATCTTTTTCCGAAGTAAACATATGTTTCAGACTTTTAAAGCATAAATAATGTTAATTTTTCTAATAGCAATTAAATAATGTTATTTTAATAACATCATATTAGAATACGTCTAATAACTCACTTGTAGCTTCTAAATTAGATGATCGTAAAATTATGAGCATGGATGAGGCCCCAGGGTCGCCTGCTCCTCCTCAAAATCCCTACGATGAAATGCCAATCGATCAGATTCAAGATGCCGAACGAGAAATTGACAGGCTTCACGATCAACATCTCAATGGGGGTAAGTTTAATTGCTTGACACCCTAATTTTTTTAAAACCTTTTTTCTGAAACAATTCGGTTTATTTACGTGTTTTACACTAAGCATTTAGGTAACTATGTGACCGATCATTTGGCTTCGCTCATCGCCTGGACAAAAATGATTCCTCAATTTGGGACACTAAAAACCGACGACCGGGTCTATTTGATCCAATCAGCATGGAATGAAATTACGATTGCGGACATTGCACACCGTTCTCTAGAATATGACGTTAGTTCTCAATAACTATTTACACCCGGTGCGTCTTGAAGGGATACTGATTTTTTTTCTGAAACCTAACTTTAACCCTAGACCGCTACAGCGTGGCATACGGCCATTTTGAAATCGTTAATGACTATTGAACAAGATTTTTTTTATTAAGCCAAATCTCGCCTGATGATTGAAATTAGCCTTGTTCTAAACCATAAATATGGTTAACAATATGGTAACAATTGTTAAATCTTTCATTATTCGATTAGTTATTTCATAAAGAAAACTTGCCAATTAGAAAAGCGTGCGGTCTAGGGTTAAAATATTTTTCAGCCCTGAGATGGTGCACTTGGTTTGCCATAAAATTTAATTGCATGCACGTTTGTGAATCAATTATTACAGGAGGTAAGAAGAAAAACTTATAAAGTCGTTGTCACCAGAACCATTTTTTGGACGTTTTTATATATACAGAGGGGCCGCCAAGTAAGGGACAGTTTCCTGCTTTGAAAAAAGCCCTTACTTGGCAGCCCCTCTGTAAACCCCCTGTAAGCCAGATTTATTTCACAACAGGTGCATATGCTATTTGATTAAACCAAATATTAAAATACACTTTTGTAGGATATGCTATTAGTAACAAAAAATGAGACGTTAACCCGTGCACAGGCAATTCAAACAAACGGCGAAATTATATTCGAGCGCGTCGTCACAGAGCTTGTTCAAAAAATGAAAGAGATGAAGGTTAATATTCACATTTTTTTTCAATTGTTAACTGAAGTTGCGTGGTATCGAATGTGTCGGATGGCACATAAATCATGTTTTATTCATTTGTTAAAATATTATGCTTCTGATCTTAAATAATGTGGTAAAAAACGCCGCTCGTTTTTAATACATTTGTTTTCTAATAAACTTAAAAACGTGAAAAGGATCAGTGTACATACGGTAACATACCGTATCATACCGTTGCTATGTCAAGCGTATTTTTATACCAATTCACACCTTATAATTTTTTTGTTTTCGTGAAAAAGTATACCACATAAAATTTTTGGAAAATTGTGCTAAGTATAAAAGTATAATAAACTGCCGTCTAGCACATTTGATTCCACTGGTCATTCTGATCGCTGACTGCACGGCAGTTAATATAAAATATGTAGCTTGATCGGACCGAACTTGGATGCTTGAAAGCAATCGTTCTGTATAATCCCGACGTCAAGCAACTGCAGGAGCCATCTGTTGTTGAGGAGTTAAGGGAAAAGGTTTACGCGTCACTGGAGGCGTACGGAACGGGTTCAGTTATAACTGCCAGGTGGCGCTGTTGCCTATCTATTTAATTGGTCGGTTTTATCAGAAACAAAAAGTTTATTTTCTAATGGAGGGGTCTTAATCGGTTGGGTTTTAAAGGGATGGGTCTTTCGGCTTCACGTTATCTTACGGATATATTTTTTTCGAAAAACGTTTTCTCCGAAAGACCACGGTGCCATTTGATTTTTATTTGGATCTAATTATTGGCTTACATGATTTGTTTTCGTAAATAATTTTATATAAACATAATCATCATTTTCAAACGTTATATACAGGGGTTCGCCAATTAAGGGCCCCTCAAATATTGGTCGGTCGCGCCAAATAAGGGTTGTTTTTTTGCGAGAAAAATATTATTGCGCCAAATAACGGTCGCTGATTTAATCATTGATTCTTACGGATATTTTTTACTATTTTCATGTCCGCTTATAATTAATTTGAATTATTTTTGACCTCTAATTTTGTCCTAGTAAGTAATATGTAGTACGATTATCAGAATAAAAAATAGAGCGCAAAAAAAAAACATATTTTTATACAGTATCACTGATACTGTATCAACAATAAAATTTGCATATCCTGGCTTCGCCAAATAAGGGTCGGGTCGCAATATAAGGGTCGGTTTTTTAAACACGAAAGCGACCCTTATTTGGCGACTCCCTGTATATACCGTAGGGGGACTCTCTGATGGGAGTGTTTTTAGGCAGCGCATATGATTTTAGGCAGCGCATTCGCTTAAAGCACTCCCATCAGAGAGTCCCCCTACGGTATATATATATATATATAGGTGTTGACCTTGATCTTTTGGACATTGAACTTTTTTACCGAAAGGTTAATTTAAATTAATTGAACATGATTTATCCCGCTAACAGCCAAGCAAAAATATCCCGAACAGCCCGGTCGTTTTGCCAAGCTTCTACTGCGACTACCTGCTTTGCGTTCAATAGGCCTAAAATGTTTGGAAACTATGTTTCTGTTTAAAACAGTGGGCGATGCGCCTCAAGTGACAACGGTGCGAACGTTCTTCTGACTGTAGTGTCCATTGCCAACACACACATTTTGGTGTCTGACTGTCCACAAAAAAAAATCGCATGATGCCGACAGAAATACAAACAAACAAAACGTTGAGTTACAATCGATTACTCCGAATCATGATATATATTTATTCGGTTTTTATTTCTACATACTACATTTTTGTGGGTTCACTTCGACAATGATTATGTTTTACTTTTTTTTGGGGAGGGGATGCGAGTTTTCGGAATCGGAAATATCTGCCAAGCCCGTTTCAAATATGCGTACATTTTCAGACAACTATTTTTGGGTATGTATTGCTTAGTCAAAAACCGAAAATAAATAATGGCCGAAAAAACAACGTCAAAAATCGGTGAAGGGTACTTTCGCGACCACACCACATGGTCGCGACATGGTTATTTAAAAAAGGTTTCGCGACCATTTTTTTTTTCTACTTAAAAACAGTGGTGGCGAAACCATATTTTTAACAACAACTCGCGACCCTATGATGTGATCGCGAAAGTACTCTTAAACGGAAGTACTCTTAAACGGAAGTACCCCACTCCCAAAAATCCTACAAGCCTAGGCGTGAGGGTTAGCAGCGTTAAAAAAATGACCGAAATATCCGTGGATTATTTTTACGAATTCTATAGAGCGTTTTTTTACTCAATATATATTTTTTTGAATTGACTAATCGACCATAAACCTTATTTTTCAATGTGTTTTCATAGTTCATGTACATACTTCGTTATCTAGTGGTGCTTCAATAGGCGCCGGCGTGTTTGGGAGATTGGTGAATTGGGACACGTTACGATTATGCGCTTAATTGGGCCTTCTCCTAAATGAACCCGGTGCCCTTCAACAGTACAATGGTTTTAGGTGGATTACAGAAAAAGTAATGCAATTCAGAATTTATACTGTCAACAATCAAACCTCTCTTTTCAGGGCTCGAAGTCAGAGAGTTTTAATAGCCCGTTGTGTTTGATTCATAAAAAAATTGGCCAAATAATTACAGGGGATCTGGTTATAGCCCCCTGTAGCATTTATTTTGTTTATTCTCAAATATATTTGCTTGACGAACCAAATAAAATATACCGGATATTCACTTATAATGTGAAGTGTTGTTATTACAAATATCACATTTAAATTTTGGAAAAGTTACGAAACAATGACAAGTGTTGGGATCGAACCCGTGACATCAGCTTCATAGTATAGGAATAATATGTGAGTTAGGTAAAACTGAAAATTTGTTTTGTTTTTTTATGAAAAGTCAATTATTTCCAACTGTTGAAAATATTTGACCTCAAATGGTTTTAAAATGCACCAGACATTTTTTATATGGATGACTTTCCGCTTCTTAAACATGGGGTGGTTATAAGGTCAGCCATTTGAACCGTCATAAGGTCCAGTCAGTTTTTTTTTGCACCAAGTTCCAGTCAGTTTTTTAAGAAGCATGCTCCCAGGGCAAAAATCGTTAAATTCATGTCTTTTAAAGCTTTTTCTTTAATGAATACCTCCGATGAAGGGCAAAATGAAAAACATGACTATAGAATCACACGTCCCGTTGTGGACACCCGTTCGAACAAATCAACGTAAAAACCGACCTGATTTCGAACCCTGCTCTTTTTATCATCATTTATATTCGCCCCTGTTCTATATCTTCTAACAAACCCTCAGAAAAATAACTATAATAGATATTATTTACGTCATCTCGTTATTGTAAGTATCTCACATAATAATGAAATCATCGAATTTCAAAATACTCGTGGAAACCAGATCTATAGTCTATAGACATATGGGTAAAATTAAAACCAAAAATAGCGTTATTTAGTGCTGGAATAAAACAAAAACACGGAAATTATTTATTATACTGTATTCCGCATACCATATGCGTCGTCTATATAATATAGTCTACATTGTTACAACTGAAAGAGGCCCTGCGATTGTCAGCCAATACTACGTCGGACTAATATTTTTTTATTGGAGACATACTTTTTTTCTGTTTTGAATTCAATAGTGTTATACGATTTTTAAATAGGTCTATATCGTGTTTAGCGGGAAATAGAATACCTACAATACGGTATGGACCGTATGGTCCGTACCAGAACTTCGAGCACCCGTCTAAAAGTATTCAAAACATGACCGTAACTTGTATTCGGTTTAGACTAAAAAAGCTAGTTTTTTTTTACTTTCCAGGTACACGTACCAAATACCCGCACTGAGTTTTATTTATTATACTGTGAAGGCTTCAAAAAATACATGTATTCAAAATGAGTGCTAAAATTGCCACCTAATTTTGCTGTGCCGAATTTTATCTTGAAGACGAATGCAGTATGGTACTGTGGGGTCAGCTTATAACACCTGACAAATGGTGGCTACGGTGTGGTCCAACAATTAATCAGGCAGCAATTTTTATGCTGAAACAGCGTGCGGATTTTTTCCCTGGCTGATTCATTGTTGGACCACACAGTATAACACGTAGGATCCACATTGGTCGCTATCACAGTAGTTAATATTTATTCCTTATTTCCTGGTGGGACCAGGGCTCGGTATACCGCGGTATCACATGTTAGCAAAGTAAGCCAAACCAACAAAATTTAGCTTACGCCAGGTTTTGCCGAGCCCTGGTTGGGACATAATTTGAGCAAAAATTATTGTAAGAAATTCTGAAAATGTCTTCACTTGTTGTTGGAAACTCTTAAACATATATTCACAAGGTTATTAGTTATGTTTCTACTTCATACCGATCATTATTGTGTAAGATACCTATAATAACGGTTAGTGATTTTTTGACAAATGATCACCCATCGATTTTTGCGAGTTTCAATTAAGTTTCAATAAGGCGTTTCATTTATTCGCAACACTATATAGCGCCGACTCCTGATAAAAAATATAGTTTTTGCAGTTGGTGTAAATGAAAGACAAACAAAAAATTGTTTCGAGTAATGAAAAAAGTGTTTATATTGGTTTTGTTTGTTTTTTTTTCAGAAAGGAGAACAAAAATCAATTTTATTTTACAAGTAAGCGCATAACCGATAGTAGTTTTAGCCTGACATTGATTTGAAAGTTTAAAGAGTGTTTATATCATCACTTGTTTACGGTTTACACAGCGAGCAAAAAAATCAATAAAACCATATAACCACGACTGTGTCTTCCTTTATTTATTCATGATGTACACCCCTGACGGGTTATCTTACCAAGTTTAGGTTATCTTACCGTTTTTTTAGTGCTGATAAAGGTAAGATAACCCGTCAGGTGGTGTATACTACAATGTTATTTTCGCCCCCACCGTGGCCCCTAAAATATATGCAATAAAAGGGTTTCTCGTGTTGCGCGGGCCCACCGTGCGGGACCAACTAGACCGTTTTTCCTAGAATTGAAATAAAAAATTTGTATGATACCGAGGAGAGCTTGATCATTGGTATTGAATGGCTCATACCATATAAGTTATAAGTCAACTAGGATGCATCCCGGGAAATCGAAATTTTGAAATAAAGTCCCGCGTCGGCATTCCCGACCTGCCAGTTGTGCACGACTGCCTAGTTGCGGCATTTTTGAGAAAAAATCCGAAAGAGAATTGTACGCGAATAGCGAAAGTATTTTTGGAGGAATATGGTCAGAAAATAAATTGACTGCCTAGTTCTGCACGTTTTTCGGAAACGCTGGGACATTTTTTTTTCTTTAAGGAGGTATCAGTCGATTTGTTTACAAACTGAATCGGAAAACAAGTAAAGTCCATTTTTGTCATACATTTGATGTTTTTATTACAATTTAAGGTGTTGGCTATTGTTATCAAGTAATGTCAAGTTTATTCGACCATCAAATTCTAGAAATTTTGACGTTTGGAAAGTGCGATAAAAGTTTGAATCTACAAAATTGCTCATACAAATTTTAAGAAAAAAATACGGTTAACTCGTTTTTAAATGTCTAATTTGTGCATGATGGTAATCTAAAATGTCCAAGGATATGACAAAACGTAATTTGGTTGCAAAGTTCACTCAGAATCATAACGTATAAGACACTTTTTTCGCTAAAGTGTGGATTTTTTTGTTGAACTTTTTTGAATTGTCTTCAATCACGTAAGTACTGTTAATGGTATCGATTAGCTTTTTTTGGCCTATTATGTAGAAATATGCAACGGAAATTATTATGAAGCGTTTTTTTT
>SCLG01000004.1:512291-530414 GCA_004367875.1 Oikopleura albicans
TTGGAATTTTCTCCAAACGGGCATATAAAACGCGTTTTTGATGGTGGTTTATTATATTAAATGTAACGGCAGTGAAAACCAGCATAGAATGATCCATTACAAAGTCATAGAGCAAATAAAAATAAATTTGTTTTTTCATTAATGAATATTAATTAGTCATTTATTGGAGCTAGAAAACCTCAAAAAAGAGGTTATTTGCAATTAAAAATTTTCACGCACATTTTTTTTTCTGTCATATTTTTCCAAAACTGTTACGTAGTCAACGGGGCACTAGCTGGAAAAAAAATGAACCCTGTACGTCACCCGGTTAACCGTTTGTGAATTTGTATTTTTTGTGGTCAAATCGACCAAAAAGTGTCCAAGGGTGGTCGGAGAGCTATCGACAGTATGCTTATTCGATTCAGGACCATTGATTTGCTTATAGAGAAAAAATACGTAGTACGAACGCTTTAAATGCTCGTTTGGAGAAAATTCCAAAATATGTGTTCAGGGAACTGTTTTGAATATGTGTTCAAAGGTTAAAACTTCATTTTAGACACCTAATAAAAATTTTATTTTAATTACGAATATTTGAAATGTCAGCGATCAAGCTAACTGTGCTGTGTCTGGCATTTGACAGGAAAACATGTAATCAGTTTCGTGGAAATTTTCACCGGGATCTGGTTATAAGGTCAGACCCACACACGAGAACGTTGATATTTACAGAAATTTTTGGGAACTTGGTTGAATTTGTTGTACATATGTTTTGTATACAAATATCGAAAAATATCGATCCATGTTTACTCAAGTTTTGATCAAACTTGAAAATAATCACCTATTGCGTGGGCGGACTACAGGGTGGTCTGGTTATAAGGTCACAAGGTGTGACCGTTATAAGGCCAAGTCCATTTTTTTTGAAGCATGTTTTTTGGGAAAAAATCTTTGAAATCATGTCTTTTTACGCTTTTTTGAATGAAGACCTCCACCCTGCTGGCACATTTTTCTCTATAGAAATCATGTCTTTTTGAACTTTTTCCCAAGACTAAAGTCTTATTGTGGAAAAAAATTCAGACGGTTAAAAGGTCAATCAGTTTTCCAAAGGTTTTAAGGTCAAGTTACGTTTTGGGGCTTGACCTTATAACCAGACCCCCTGTAGTTGGAAACCGTTTACCCAAAAAATTGACCGATAACGGGACGAATTGGAAGTGTTGAAACATAAAGGCCCACCTAAATTGTGATGTATCTAGTACACATGGATTATATCGTACGCGTTCAATTTCTTGTGTGAACTATAAGGTCAAATCAGTTTTACCCTCATAAATCATGTCTTTGGACTTTTTTTAGTAGTAAAATCTTGGTCGCTCAAAACTCATTTTTAGAATGAGTTTGAAAATCAGCAAACATGCTGTTGTTTGTGTTGAAGCTGACATACAGGGTGATGTGGAAATTGGAGAACGAACGGTTATTCATCCAAAAGCACAAATTATAGCCGAGAATGGCCCCATTATTATCGGTACAGATAATCTAATCGAAGAATGCGTCATCATATGTAATAAAAATAAAGCACCACTTCGAATCGGCAATGAAAATATTTTTGAGGTTTCAAGCTGTTTCCAAGGTTAGTTATTGTTTATTTGCTAATTTTCTGGACTGGTTTTCATTTCGTTGGAATAAACAATCTCATTTTTTTATAGAAATCATGTCTTTTTACACTTTTTTTTTCAATAAAATCATGTCTTTTTGAACGTTTCCCCAGCACTAAGGTCTTATTGTGGAAAAAAAATTCAGGTTGGTTATAAGGTCAAGTCAGTTTTTTCAAAGTGCATTAAGCTCGAGTCTGTTTTTTAGACATTGACCTTATAACCAAGTCCTCTGTAGCGTCAAAATCAGACTTTTCAACAGACCCTGTATGTAAAAAAACCTGATTTGGACGCTACTCCAAAAAACTGACTTATATGGCGTTTATAATTATAACTCATAAATTATGAGTCATAATCTCTGGCATGAAACAATCGAAAACTGAAATGTTCAGGTGAAAAAATCGGCGACCGAAATATCTTCGAAGTACGTTCAAACGTCAGCGGGGATATAACCGTGACGAATGGTTGCATTTTTGGGGCTGGAACTAATTTTCAGCTTAGTGAGAATATCCCGGAAAAAATGGTCATTTATAACCAGGTTTATTTTTAAGTTTTAATTGTTTTTTTTTTACTAAACTAAATAATTTATGCCAGGATGGATATTTGCGGCGGCGGCAAGCAACTGAATTTCCCAATCAAAGTACGGCTCATATCACATTTCTTCACCGGATTTTGCCCAATTACCACTATCTGAAGAAACAGCAAAAATAATTCTTTTCTGTCACCTGTATCATAACTTCGTTCGGTTCCACAATTCATTTGCATGCTAAACGTACACATGTTGTTTTCTTTAGAGCAAGTCCCTTAAGACTTTTTTTATTCCAGTATTAAATTGCGTGATAGAGTGTCTAAGTCTAAAATGATGTTCTTTTCAAAAACAAAAATAATAATAAGAGATCATTAAGACCCTTAAAAACTCAAAATCTTACCTCAAAATCTTACCGCACTTTCCCACAATTTTCTAATACACGAGGAGCGCCGTTTTGTTTCACCCCGTTAAGTTTCATTTTTTCCGCAGTGCTATGTTTCACTTTTTTCAGACAATATTTTCCCCTAATAGATATTTTATATGTAAGCCCTACGCTGTTATGTTTCACGTTTTCCCGCTCCAGCCTTTATGTTTGTCTATTTTTCGATTTTTGGTTAAATATAACGGCGCCCCTTGTGTGTAGTGAACCGTTTTCGGTCCGACGGGACACCCTATTGACAATAGGCTATTGTAGATAAGAAACATATTTTCTTCCCAAAAAACTTTCCGGTAGTAGTTCGTTTGGGAGAATTACAAAACGGAAAAAAATATTTTTTGCCCATGTTGTCATTTTCAAAAAATAATATGTTCGGTTTGCTGAAACCGGTCAAACCCTAGTCCCCATGTTACTTTTCTACTTTACTTTTTACTTTACTTTTTACTTAGACTATTAAAAATATTTGAATCGTGGTCTTTTTCAGATATTGTGGGGATGTTTATCCGAAGAAATGTGTATCGGGCGAAACGTTATTACCGTTTGGGGTCGAGTATGTCAGGCACTGATCTTACCGCTGATGTGTCGGTAATGCCCGGACTTGACCTTCGTTCCGATACGGTTACGCTTCCGACGCCCGAAATGCGGCAAATAATGGCGCAGGCCAGGTGTGGCGATGATGTATACGCCGAAGATGCAACCATTCTAGAGCTAGAAGAGCATATGGCCCAAATAACCGGAAAGGGAGTGACATAACGTGCAGGGATGTTTTTGTTACAGGGGGGTTGGTTATAAGGTCAGTCATTTGTGCCGTTATAAGGTCAAGTCAGTTTTTTGTACTCAGGTCAAGTCAGTTTTTTCAGGCACTAAAGGCAAGTCAGTTTTTTTGAGTACCATAAAATTTTTTTTTTCATCATACCCCAGTTCGTAGTGAACTCCGAAAAACTTTTTATCCCAATTTTGTCACCTCTCAATAAGGAGGCCGCTTTGTTTGTATTAACCGGTACAATGGGTAACTTTTTGGCGATTATTTCGAGTTGCTCGCCCGGCGAGGAGGTGCTCGTTGGCCATTTAAGTCATTTGGGACGATATGAACAGGGAAATATTGCGCAATTTGGTTCGATACCGTTTCGCACCATTCAAACGCAAGCTGACGGATCCCTCGCAATTGACGATATTTTGAAATATGGATATTTTTCAAAAGATGATTTCCACATGAGTCATACGACAATGGTGTGCCTAGAGAATACTCACAACTATTTAGGTAAATGTCGATATAGATATATAATACTGGCGACCCAATCGGAACTTGCTTTTAAGGCGGAGTACCACTAGATATGGAATATCTCAAAAATGTCCATACGGTAGCTAAGGACACTGGATTTAAAATTCATACTGATGGGGCGCGATTGGTCAACGCTGCGTTGTCAACCGGAAATTCCTTAAAAGATATGTGCGCATATTCGGATTCGGTGTCAATGTGTTTTACCAAGGGACTTGGATGTCCATTTGGAGCTGTCTTGGTCGGAACAAAGGAAATGATTGGACGCGCCAGGCGTTCTCGAAAAGGGGGGACTTGATGTGGAAAAATTTCGAAAACTATTAGAGGTCATTTACTCACAGTTATAAGGTGGTCACTTTACAATTATAAGGTCTGACTTTTTGACCGTTCTTAGGTAAACTCAGTTATTTTGCTCTGAAATCAAGGCTGTTTGTTTCAAGCCCGACAAATATTTTTGGCTTTTTTCTTCGCCTTATAACCAGAGGTCGGCATGGACCCCAATGGATCCAGCCAAATACGATTTAAAAGAACCGTTTTTAAATCATAAAAATAGATTGCTCATAATTTAATCAAGACTTTCATGAAAGTTTCATCCACTTTTCCATATCATGAAACCCCTTGAATAGCAATTGGTGGGCAGTGGCGTCAGGGCGGTATTGCAGCGGCGGCATGTCTTCATGCTATCAAAAACACTCAACCAATTCAACTTGACCACGAGATGGCGCAAAAATGGGCGCAAGAAATTTCAGCTAAATGCGCAAATATCCGAGTTGAATCGCCACTCTCAAATATAGTACTTCTTCATTGCAATTCTGGCAATGCGGCAAATGAAATAATTGTTCAAATGGAAACCGGGCCATTACCTGGTAAATATCTAGAATAGTGATTTTTATACTAACGTCCTTGTATGACGAATTTGTGGTAACCACGCAAAGAAAACAAATGTTTTCTGGTCTGAAAAAATAAGGTCTGAAATTCTGACCGTTATAACTTAAATAAAAACTACAGGGGGTTGGTTATAAGGTCAGCCATTTGTGTTTTTATAAGATGAAGTCAGTTATGGTTATAAGGTCAAGTCAGTTTTTAGCACTTGACCTTATAACCTACCCCCTCTACTTTCTAAAATATTGTTTTATCAATTATGGTCTTCACGATTATGTCATGTTTCATACTCGCCTGATTTCACAGAAAATAAATTCAGTAAAGTTGCAATTTGGGGCGGAGGATCACATAGTTAGAGCCGTCTTCCACCGATCCGCAGATTATTCGCTCCTGGATGAATCCGTTGAGAAACTTTACAGCATTCAAAAATAGAGATTATAAAAATTATTTTCTGGTGATATGAGCATTTTACCACTGAATCCATTCCTCTTCAATTCAAGCTGCTTATTTCTTTGATTCTTTTCTGATTATTTTTAGTTTATAGGGGATCTTATAAAGTGGTCCTAATATGATACATTCTCCTCACACTAAGGGCCACCTCGCTCCGCTTTCTCAATGGAAATTTCATTTTGTTCAGTTTTTTTAATTACAAATAGACATTATTTCAATTTCAACTCATTTTAGGACCAGCTTTTAACGATCCCACTGATAACTAGGTGTTGTTAAAAAACGATGACTTCAATATATTCGAGCATTCTTACAGTGTGATATAAATTTTATTCTTATTGAAAGATACTGAGCCGAAATCGCAAGATGGCTTCGTCACAAGTGCAATCGAAAATCGACTCGATGTCAGTGGATGATCTCAAAAGCTTTGCCAAGAAACAAATGTAATTTTTTAACATATGAACCAAAAAAAAAATTCAACCATCGCATATGAACCGGAAAACGTTTCCAAATTTTGGTTCATATGAGTTGGAAACAGAGGTCGGCAAAAAACGTAAAAAAGTGAACCCAAACCACACCTAATGGACCCGAATAGGCCCTACTGCACCCGGACAAAAGAGTCCCGACCTTTTGTTCATTTTTCAAAAATTTGAAATTAGCTAGGTCATATTATATGATATGATATGACCCAGCTAATTTGATTTTTTTTTTCAAAAATTCAACTCATAAACCAGTAAATTCCTTTCATTTTATCGTTGTGTTACTTTTTGAAACCGCACCTTTCTAACTATATTATATAGGTCAATGCTGAAGAACCTCAAAGCTAAAACCGATTCTTTACAAAAAGATAAGACGAATATAACTGGCGAGCTGAATTTAATTAATAAGACGTTGAAAGGAAAAGAGGAAGAATTAGAATGTTTGAAAATGAAATCGGAAACACTTGAAAAGGTAAGCGGGTTCTAAATTTTTGATTCGTTGACCTTATAACGGTTATAATTTAACCTGTAAAGTTTTAGCGCTTATTTTTTTTTTCAAATATTTTTTAGACTTTGCGCGAGTCCGAATCTAAAAATGACCAATCAGAGCTCGAATTTCAATACGAAGAGCTAAAACTGACGCATGAGGAACAAAGCGAAAAACTCGAGTCATTTCGTGGCATGTTCCAGGTCAAGTTAAAAAATGTGGAAGAAGAAAAGGAACAGCTTCGTTCCCAATTTCAGGATTTACTCGAAAGTAAAGACTGTCGAATCGCCGAACTCGAGAAGGACTTGTTCAATGAGGAACGGGAAAACAGTATCGAAGGTATTGTTTAAAATGTCAATTTCCGACTAAATGTCACACAAATTTTGTTCGAAATTTCGTCATGGCTATTCTTTATTCTGAAATTGAAACCATCTAGTTTTACGTTATTCACGTTTATAATTAATCATTAAGATATTGTTAAACTGACTTTACGTTCTGGCGGTAAATGTGGCTGACCTTATAACCAAAAACGTCTGTACATACAGAAAAAAGGCATAAAACAAGCTACCGAGTTACACCCCGTCACTCATAGTTTCGATACACGGTATTATAATTAATTCAAATATCATATTGAATTTGACACTAATAGCTTTTGAATTAATTATAATACCGTGTATCCGAGCTATGAGTGACGGGGTGTAACTCGGTAGCTTGTTTTATGCATTTTTTTATTTTTGTATGTACAGGCGTTGTTGGTTGTAAGGTCCGCCATATTGACCGCCATAACGTCAAGTCAGTTTTTGGCGGAGTGACCTACGTATTTTGAAGCGTCGTCTATTTTATGACAAGATTGATCAATACCCTGACGAAATTTAACACTTCACTAATATTCTTAACCACTACTTACTCACTTTATTTACATCACTTAACATTCACTCTAGCCTTACTTACCCAATGGTGCCATAACACAATTAGTTCCACATCAAAGTTACTTTACAACTAACAAGTGATCTGGATTCTTCTTCATACACAAGTGTTCTCCGTCCAATTAAAAAAATATGTGGTCATTTAACACCGTTTTAAAATTGTAAAAACGGGTCAATAATTTTCCCAAAAGATGGATGTGATTTTTACCGAGTAAGTGTTTTATTCGGCTCAAAGATTAATAACCCCAAATTTTGGAGTACAAAAATCAAAATATTTTTATGCTCGTGTAAAGTTATCCAACCCATGACCAATATCCATTGACAGCGAAACTTGTAATCAAATGTTTTATTTGAATTTTGTAATTCGGTTTTATTTTTGTCAAATAAAGCAGGGAATTTATCTGTTATAATTGAGTGGGAGTGTAAAAAAAGCTTCGGTTAAAATTTTGTATTATTAATAATATATAATCGGGTTTATTTTCGAAAATAATAACATATTTTTGTTTGCGTGAATCATAATATTAACCGAACCTTCTAATCATTAACAATCTCGTTAAAGGATTGCATTTTTAATACTACAAATTATGTTTTTGAAAGCATAATTTTTTAGGTAAGCCTCATTTTTTTCACGAGAGCTGTCCGAGGATATAAACGATTCGGTGAAACGTTTTTATGTGATAGATAAACGTACAGGGGTATGGTTATAAGGTCTGAAATTGTCACCTTTAGGTCAAGACGCTGTTATTCAACATGCTTTTTTAGAAGGTCAAAACAATTTTATTTTGTCTTTTAAATCGTAAATAGACAAACTAAAATTGTTTTGACCTTCTCTATTCTCATGTTGAATAAAAGCGTCTTGACCTAAAAGTGACAATTTCAGACCTTATAACCGTATATTATACATGGAGAGCTCTCGTGAAAAATTGCGTGACTTAAAAAACCGCTAATGTTTATATAAAGTTGAAAAGATGCAATATTCAAACGGTGATTGAGGGGTGCATTTTTTTAAAAATATTACTGGGTATTAAAACATTGACAAAAGAACACAAAACAAATACTTCATTAGAATTGGAGACGGAATGCGAAAAACTTCACAAAATAATAGACGAATTACGGAATGAAAAAGAGTCTATCCTTGAAGGTTACCACACACAAACCATACTGTACTGATAATTTACTTTTTTTTCTGCTTTTAGCCGGCCATGAAAAAACTAACGAGCTGAAATCGACCTGTGACTTGTTAAAAACGAGCCATGAAGAGCACATCAACAAAATCAACGAGGAAAATAAACTCCTCGAAGATAAAATTAATGCTCTAATGAGCGAAAATGAAAAACTTCAAGAAAATCTCAGGTGGTTTTTTTTTGTGAGCTCCATTTTTTGGTGTAAACATGGGGTTTGGTTATAAGGTCTGAAGCTGTGACCGTTATAAGGTTAAGTTTCAACATACTAAATCTGTATGTCTCTAGGGGTTGCTTATAATGTCTGAGATTTGGTCCGACAAAAGGTATTAGATTGTAGTGTTCTTTGAGACTAGAATCAAAAGCATGTTTTTAGGGAGAAAATATTTAAAATCAGTTATTTTAACGCTAAAGTCAGTGATCGCAATTTTTTCATATGGTTATAATGTCAAACCCCCTGTATGGATATTGCGCAATGATTACAGCTTTGTGGCAATAAGGTCTGACATTCACATTTTGGTATTCTCTACACTAAGGTCTTTTTCCTATAGAAAGCATGTTTAATATTTATTTTGCAAAAGCGTTAATAAAAGTGCGTTTATTTAATTAACGCTCTTGCAAAATAAGCGTTAAACATGCTTTCTATAGGAAAAGGACCTTAGGGTACAGAATACCAAAATGTGAATGTCAGACATTATTACCACACAGCTGTAATCATTGCGCAAGTCATTCTCATTGGAATAAAATTCATGTTTTTTTTTTCATTTTTTGGGCTTTCAAAAAATAAAACCACCCGAGTCAAACAACGGATAACTATGGTAAGCTGCAGGAAGAAGTGACGTTATTGAACAAACGTCTCCAAGAATCATCTGAAACCCACGAAAATACGGATGAACTGGACTCCATTAAATCAGAAAACGACGAATTAAAGGAAAAACTGTCAAAACTTGAAAATAACAAAGTAAAAGAAACAAATATCGAAATTGACCAATTAAAACAACACATAATCGATCTCGAGGGCAAACAGACGGAGTTATTGACGAATAAGACTGAAGTTATTGCTGAGAATACCGACTTAAAGCAACAGTTGGAAATTCTTAATGACTTTCTCCGAGCTCACGAGGTAGCGTTTTATTAAGTGAACTTCGATTTTCACGAGGGCTGTATGAACCATAAGCGTGTACGGTATACGCATGGAAATTTTGATTTTCAAAAAACTGCCCAAATCAAATAAATAGACATATAAAGATGGCGAACTTGGTTCACTGAAAAAAAAATCATTGAATTTTTGTTTCCATTTTAACCCCTCGGCACCAAAAAACTCATTTTTTAATAAAAAACGTCATTTTTTAGAATTTGAGGAAAACTTGAACAGTTTTGGGGATAGTATGACACACTATGAATGGGTATAAATTAGGCAAATCAGGGACGGAAATCTTAATCACGAAATCCCACTCACAGCGTGGTTTTGGGTGTGATTGGATTTAGACGAAAATCACACGTTTTTTCATCCCTGGGGCAAATTCCGAAATTTTCACCATAAATAAAGTTGTTCATTAGGTTTACTAAATCAGTTTCGCTAAACATTTACATTAGTTGAGTACTTTTGAACAAATAATATTTAGATAATTATACAAAGTATCTCTAGAATACAAAAAAACATGGGTAGTCAAGTTACATTTATGTGTCATGAAAATGATTAATTTAATAAAAAGCTATCACAGATTCAAAAAGATATGGAAATTGAAAAATCTGACCTAAAAGTGCGTCTGGAAAAGGTGGTAAGCGCAGCAGAGAATGTCCAGAAGGGTGAGCTAGCTGAAATAATCGCAGTAAATGAAGCCCTCACTGAAAAACTCAGGTAGCTTTTTTTAAATGGCGCAAAACTTGTTTTGGAGCTGGATAATGTTGGTGTTGAATAACGTTTTTTTATTGAAAGTATTTCACTTTGAAAAAACGTTTTTCAAGAGCGCAGTGGTTTGGTCATCCACACCATGGCTGGGCATGAATGGCTTGGCTTAAGTCAGTTGGTTAGGCCTTGACCTTATAACCAACCCCGCCTGAATACGTTAAATTGTACAGCCTAAAAAATAAATTTGAAACCCAAGGCCCCAATATCCAATACCTGCTCTAGAATTTGCTTCCAAGCTTGGAATAAAAAAAAACGGACCACTACTTATTCAAGCAATTCTGCGCCATCATAAAAAAGCTACTTCAGCAATCACAAAAATGAAATCAGTAGGCTGGAGGAAGTTAACGTCTCACTTAAAGAGGAAATTAACGCATCAAGGTCAAACTTATCAAATTCGACGAGTGAATTTGAAATCAAGGATACGGAATTGAAAAATCTAAAAACTGAAAATGAGGGATTGCGAAGAACCCTTTCAGAAAAAGAGACAAAACTTCAGGAACTAGAGTCAAATCGACAAAATGAAACGCAAAATGCGACAGAAAACGACAAAACGGATGTAAAAGTAAAGGAATTGGAAGATATTGTCATGCGAAGTGCGGAGGAAATGGCATTTATGAAAAGTCGACTTGTACGACTTGATGAACTCGAAAAAATGGAAAGGTCGCGTTTTTATTTAGACGGACTCAAAAGGACGTGATACGTTTTTAACGTTATAACAGACGGATACGAAAATTATAGATAATTATTACACATGTAAAACTAAAGTTTGTTATTTTACCGAAAATTGATGGGCATTTGGCTGGAAATTATACAGGGGCTTGATTATAAGGTCAGCCATTTGGACCGTTATGAAGCCATGTCAGTTTTTTTGCACTCAAGTCAAGTCAGTTTTTATTTTGAACTAAGGTCAAGTGACTTTTTGGAACAAATCTTTAAAATCATGTGTCTTTTTCAAGTTTGTTTTTTCATGAAGACCTCCCCTGAAAATAAAATTTTCCGTTCTTCATATACTCTTCTCTTATCAAAAAATTTGCTCACTTCAGTACACCGAGCCATACTCGAGCAATTTTAGCTTTTCTTACTATTATTTTTGACTTTCGAGATAGTCTAAATGAAAACCGACCACAGTAAATATACCGAGTTGTCGGATACGAATAAAAAGCTAAAATCGCTCGCCCTTAAAACAAAGAAAGAAAACGAAGAAAATAAAAAGAAGTTGAAGAAGGAGCAAGATGAGCGTTCGAAATTGGCGGAAAGTCTAAAAGGGTGGTAGCCGAATTGATACAATTTGGAATCGCAAGAACAAATTATACAGGGGCGGTTATTAGGTCTGACTTTTGAATTTCTTTGACCTTTTAACCACCTAGTGTACCAGTTCCGGATTTTACCAATTCTGGGTTGTACCAATTCGGCTACCACATCTAAAAGCTGCCTCCTCAAAAGCCTCAACTGCCACATCGAGCTTCCAGGCCGAATATGATCGTCTTCAAGATGAGCTTGATCGCGTCACCGACAATTTAAACCAATCCCAAACCGNCAAAGAAAGAAAACGAAGAAAATAAAAAGAAGTTGAAAAAGGAGCAAGATGAGCGTTCGAAATTGGCGGAAAGTCTAAAAGGGTGGTAGCCGAATTGGTACGATTTGGAATCGCAAGAACAAATTATACAGGGGCGGTTATTAGGCCTGACTTTAGTATTTCTTTGGTGTTTTCACCACCTAGTGTACCAGTTCCGGATTTCACCAATTCTGGGTTGTACCAATTCGGCTACCACATCTAAAAGCTGCCTCCTCAAAAGCCTCAACTGCCACATCGAGCTTCCAGGCCGAATATGATCGTCTTCAAGATGAGCTTGATCGCGTCACCGACAATTTAAACCAATCCCAAACCGAATGCGAAAACTTAAAAGAAGAAAATGAGCAGCTAAAGGACGCCAAAGAAGAAAATGAAATCGCAAAGAAAGAAGTAGAACGACTAACGAGTAAACTCGACGAAAAGGAACAGCGACTCGATGAAGCCCTGGCAAGGGAAATTCAACTAGATGCAACAACCATGCAGGTACGCAAGCGTTAGAAATTTCACAAAAAATTTCACATTTTTTGCTTTTGTTTATGGCTATAATACGGTCAAATCAGTTTATTGGGAAAAATACTACACAGGGTGCGCCGTTATGTTTCACAAAAAAAATAGTGAAACGTAATGGCCCGAGCAGGAAAAAGTGAAACATAACGGCGTAGGGCTTAACATATAAACATATTTAGGAGGAGAAAACATATTCTCAAAAAAGTGAAACATAACAGCGGGCGGGGAAAAAGTGAAACATAACGGCGCACCTTGTGTATAATCTTTAGGTTTTTTATGGACGTCAGCGCGTACTTTTCAGAATTTTTTTACATAATTGTGTCTTTTCGACTTTTAGCGACCATGTGCCCATTCCAGCCGTGTCTTATCGGCAACCCAAAAACGACCGGAATTTTAACAGGGACTTATAAGATCAACGTTTCGAGGTTACCAAACTGGAAAAACTATCCTGGAAAAATGTATCGTTGAATGTTATTAAGGTCAAGTAGTCGGACCATACTACAGTATATACATATATCTGGGAAACAATAATCGTATGATTTGCAGGAAAAACGCGCTCGACTAGAAGAAAAGAATGGATTAATTGAAAAGTTGACAAAAGCTGAAAAACAGCTCGAACAGGAAAAAACACGCCGAGCACAATCGGCTAAAGAGCTCGAAGATACAAAAGAAAATTTCAAAACACAACAATTGATAAATATGGAAATGAAGGATTATGAAAGAGCTGTCACCGAACTTAAAAATCAGGTCGAAGTTGCGACCACAGAAGCGGATGCGGCGAAGCGAGGTGCGCATACTATTCATTCATAAATTATGAATCATAATGAGTTACATACAAGGGGTTGGTTAGAAGGTCAGCCATTTGTGCCGTTATAAGGTCAATCATTTACGCTCAAGTCCTTTTTTAGACCTTGACCTTATAACCAACCCCCCTGTTATGTTTTTAGACCTTTAAAGACCAAAACAACAAAAATTATTGAAATTTATATAATTTTATATAATATAGATGGCGGTCAGGTTCAAGAGTTGCTAGATCAAGTTCGACAACGAGCAGAAGCCGCCGAAGATGCTCTCGAAGCCGCTGAGGAGCGAGCTGATAAATACCGCGGCATCATTGAAGAAAATAATAAAGAATTGAGCCAATTTCGCGAAAAAGTAAGTAGTTGAAGTAGGCGGAAAGTAACCATAAATTCTTTTTTTAAGTAAATACATCTGCTTCTCGAAAAATCATGTAGTTTTCGAAGTTCGTTTTCCTTTGTTATAGGCCACATACGTTTTTATTTGAGCTTTATAAAGTCGGAAAAGAGATATAAAAGAGCCCATTGTAACAAAAAATATAATATGTCGTTTTCATTTTCTTTTTATTGGTGGTTTGAGAAGTGTGAGAAGTCTGAGAATTTTCCTGTTATACGGCAACAAGTTCTTTAATATATTTTTTTTCAAGGAAATGCGCGCACGGAATGAGCTCCAACATAATTCGATAGTGGGCGAACAACTCAAAGCACAGGTCGAAGAGTTAAAACTTCAAATGTCTCAAAACGATGCCCAACTGGCTGACATGGTTGGCGAAAAGGTATTTTCAAGCAGCTCAAATTTTTGGAGTTAATTTTGATGATTTTTAGAAAACGGCCGAGATGAAGCTGAATCGTGAAAGGTCCCAATTCGACAAACAAATGTCTGATCATCAACGTGAAATTGATGCGTTGACAGACGAGAAGAATTCGATTGATAAGGAATTCAGTGCGTATAAAACACGTGTACATTCGGTTTTGAAGCAACAAAAGGAGCAACGAACCGATCCAGCACAGCTTGAGCAGGTTAACACATTTTAAATGCGTTCATTTTGAGAATTGTAAAAAAAAACGTCCTGAAAAAATCTGATAGATTATATGCTTCCATTTCAGGCTAAACATGCATTAATATCGGCCCACGAACAAATCAAAAAACTTCAAAATCAAACCGAGGAGCAGATATTAAAGCATGATCTCATCCAGGTGGAAAACGAAAAAGTGAACGAACAGCTCAAAGCGGAGCAATCGTCCTTTGCCGACTTGGAGCAATCGGCGCGCAACAAGGAAAAGTTGCTCCTTGAGCGCTCAAAACGAATGGAACTCGAACTGTCGGATTCCACCGCGAAACTTCAAATGCTCGAGATCGAAAATAAACGCATTCAAGAGGATATGCGGCGGCGGGTTGACGAGACAACGCTTAAGGAGCGCAACGAATTCGGCCTGAAATTATCCATCGCTGAGCGACGCGCCATGCAAGCCGAGACGGAGCTGCTTAAGGCAGAGATGTTAAAGTTAACAGTAATGATGTGTAGCATTTTACTTACAGGGAATTGGGCGTAAGGTTGGACATTGTACCGATTGTAAGGTAAAGTTAGTTTTTCGCACTAAGGTCAAGTCGGTGTTTTTGAGAAAATTATGTCCCTTTAGGATAAACATGTTTCAAAATGTTACAGGGGGTTGGTTATAAGGTCTGCCATTTGGGCCGTTATAGGGTCAAGTCAGTTTTTTTGTAGTAAGGTCAAGTCAGTTTTTTTGCAATAAGGTCAAGTCAGTTTTTTTTTTGAGTAGCATGCTTTTTGGGAAAAATCATGTCTTTTTACGTTTTTTTTATGAAGAGTCGTTCATTGAAGACCTCCCCCTGCTGGCACATTTTTTTGTCTATAGAAATCATGTCTTTTTGAACTTTTTTCCCAGCACTAAGGTTTTATTGTGGATAAAACAATTGCAGGTTGTTTATAAGGTCAAGTCAGTTTTTTCACAGTGCATTAAGGTCAAGTCAGTTTTTCAGACCTTGACCTTATAACCAACCCCCCTGTATAAAATTTGGCCATGTGAGGAAACACGTTTTTTTAAATCCCTGTATGCGCCTTAAGGTCTTACATCTCTACCGCAAGGTTAAACAACAGCTACGTCAAAAGGAGGAAGAATCTGTCGAGTTCAAGAAGCGGCCCTCCGTCGACCATCGTGGGGGCGCGCTAAATTATAAAATCGACCCACTCAAGACGGAGCGTTCCGAGCCAATCGGCGCCGAGCGCGATGATGACCGAAATTCGGATATAGTCTCTCTTGAACAAATTATCACCGGGCCAAATGCGTTTTCTATCAGTCAAAGGTCAGAGAGTGGGTTCACCGTTGATTCCCTCGAGCAGCTAAAAAAGCTTCAGGCCAAATTCGACCATGCAAATTCCGTACTTCATGAGACGGAGGCCACTAACGCGCGTTTAACCGAACAAACCGGCCTATTAAAAAATGAAATTCGTAGACTTGAAAAAAATCAAGAGCGTCAAATGAATATACATAATCTGGAATATCTTAAAAATGTCATGTTCAAGTTCATTACGCTGGCCCCGGGCACGGAGCGTGTTGGACTCATTCCCGTTCTCGATACCATGCTACAGCTAGGCTGTCCAACCTGAATTTCAGATTTATTTTTTTTGTTGTTTATACATTTGTCTCGCATAGTACCAGAAAAATATTGTAATTTTCTGTGCTACATGGAATTTTTTCTCCTGCCAACCAATACTTTCATACTTCTGCTAACCCGGCCATGGTACTAACTTGATTTAAGTTACAACCGGCGTAGAATGGATTAGACTTATGCAGGAGCTATGTTTAACTCACAGGGGGAAGTGCGTGTAAATAGACACGCAACTGGGTTTTTTCGTCGATTTAAGGCATACGGAGGCCCCGTAGGGCAAAACGGGTATTGGTGACCCCCCTCAACTTTTCGGGAAAATTCGATTGACGGTGTTATTTTTTGCGTAGGTTGGAGATTTCAAACAGCTCTCTAGTGGTCCTTGGTGGCCCAAATCAATTTCTGAATAGTCAGATCGACGTAGTTTGAGGAGCTCCACAACTTGGCTTTACCAGTTTTTTTTTTAATTATTGGGAGTTATTGTGATTTTTTTAAGTGCGTGTTTATTTACACGCATTTTCCCCCGACGCGACGGGTTCCCAAAAACTCCTTCCCCCTGAGAGTTGAGTAATGATATATGGCCCAGATAATATGGGTTTTTATGACGAATCAAACTTGAACATTGTCGATTTAACCACCACCATGTAATAATTTTTGAAGATCAGTTTGGACAGCCTCTGTACAGCTAGAGCAAGGTGAAAAAGACAAACTGGTTGAGCTGGCCGGCGTCGAACAGGATCAGTCGAGCGGCGGATGGGGATCGTACATGCCAAGGTGGGGAGGCATTTAAACCCTATCATCACAGACCTGGACCCCTTCACATGCTATATAGATTAGCCTTCTACTTTATGTTCACTATTATTTTCTGTATTTAAATCGTAGGTGCAATAAATAATTCTATTCAAGCAAATTCCGACTGATTTGCGGCACTGTCGATTTCGAGCAATTTAACAATATGGTCACAAAATAGGGGATTTGAGCGTTTTGTTTTTGATAATTTTAAGTTGCCATTAAAAATATAAAAAAACTTCAATCCGTACTGAGGAGTATGCCACCACAAATTATCCCATTACATGCCGGAAGCATGGTTTTTGGGAAAAAAATCTTTGAAATCATGTCTTACACTTTTTTTTTGGATGAAGACTTCCCGTTTTTCTTATAAAATAATGTCTGTTTGAACTTTTTCCCAGCACTAAGGTAATAAAAGTTCAGATGGTTATATGGCCAAGTCATTTTTTCCAAAGTGCATTAAGGTCCAGTCATTTTTTGGGACTTGACCTTATAACCAGACCCCCTGTAGAGCAAATGGATCACCCCCGTTTCGAAATTGATTTATGCGCAAATCAGCAAATATGTTTCTTTGGTACTTATCGAGTCGATAGTATCGACGTTATAAAATCAAGATGGCCCTAATTGTAGACAGCGTGTACTAAAATATTTAGTATTTATTTACAGTTTTTAAATATATAAAATATATGTACTGTAGGACATTTTATACATTTGTGTTTTTTCGCATTAACTTTTTCCAAAACGTTCATTGAGAACAACCCAAGAAATCAGTTGTCTTTCATTACCATATATTGATGTTTTTCCGAAAAAGTTTTCTGCGAAAAACCACGGTGCCATGGTAATAAAAAAGCACAGGTAAAAACGTTACCGGCTTGAGCAGTGATAAGGTTTATTTTAGCCCCTATTACTCTTGGGCTTTTAGCCTAAAAGTTTTAGGGTCTCATTTTCGGTTGGTTTACTCTGGCAATTTAATCACTTCGAAACCAATAAGGAAGCACATTGTTAGAAACACAACATACAGAACAATAAGAATTGCACCGAAAAGATAATCCGCTTGAAAGTTTCGTACCGGCAGCAAAATCATCGCAGTTATACCGCATGTCATCACACCACAGTAGAGCGTAACTTCAATGAAATTTTTCGCAACTATAAAAATATTATGTGTCACTCATCATTTACATAAGAGTACAGAAGTCGGATTGTGACGTTTTATTTTTGCATATGTAAATGTTGCCAATATATACTCGCTTTAAGTGCTCATTTAGCACAATTTATATTTTATTGAAACTTGTTCATCTAAACTGCAAATAATCCTGAATATTTGCTTGGCAACCAGATAAAGAAAATAATGTTGTGTGACCTAATGGCACTGTTTCATTAAATACTAAAACCGGCTTTACTCATACCTGGTATAGGATCTTCAACATCCAGAAGACAAGTGAAGATGCATGCAAGACCTGTCCCAAGTAAAAGATTCATCAATGGTCCCCCATAACATGCTCTAAAAATGATGTATCAGTCATAAAATTACGATTCATTGAAAATTGGTCAGAGGTGGCGGTTATAAATTTATTTTTGTCATTAAATTATATGGTCCTTATGTGCCATCATTTCTTCGATGACCCCGTTTTTTGACAATTTGTTAAAAAAA